>JAODAL010010531.1:0-104615 GCA_025379985.1 Phyllomedusa bahiana
ATTTTCCTTTTTAATTATTTTATTTTTATTTTTATCTATCTATCTAACTATCTATCTATCTATCTATCTTAAATCTATCTATCCATCTCATGTTTTTGGTGCCACCATTTGAAGTCTCTAACTTTCAGTAATTTGAATTTGTGGTTGGACTAAATACCAAAATACAGTATAAGAATAACAATATCAACTTTCCACTGACTGCACAGTTAGTTCAAAACCCAGGTTTGTTATTTATTGGTAGCAATTTCTACATAAATTACATCTATTTACCATATTACGTATATGGACATGCGTTGCTGTAAATCTAATCAGTGACACATAATGAAGTGTGGTAGCGCACAATGATCTAGAGCCCTAGATAGACAAGGGGTTGAACAAGCCTCTGATTGACATGAGTTCTCATTGGCTGCTATGCACAATGTCAGATGTCCTTTATCACAAAATCAATAGTGTGATACAGAATTTACTGCCATCGTACTGGTCAGTATTTAGTTTCTAGCCAGTCCAGCATGTTAATTAGCTAGGTCATTATTTAAGTTAATAAAGAGCTGATCCATTTATCTAATGAAGCCTTTGTGTGGTCTTAAGACTCCTTCTTAAAGCTACCGAATTGCCTCAGTGATGTCTAAAGTCTACAAAAGCAAAAATGCTGAGTTGGTACTCTAAAAATTAGAAAAACCTTGAGAAAAACCTAATCACATTACCATGCATATTAGGATGAATTTAGTAATAATCGTGAAACTACTTTCATAAACCACTGACATTTCCAATATATTGACAGCTGTGTATTGCATGTCCTATATCAACATTTTGTTTTAAGATCGTATTATTTTGCCAACAAAAATTTGACAGCTGATAAAGCACATTGCATTGACATATGGTATGATAATGACAAATCTAATATCTTCTATAAACTTATAATACATTTAGTAAGTATAGTCTATGAAGTCAAAATAGAATATATGTCTGAAGGAAACTTTATATTAGAATTCTTGCAAGTTTTCTTGCTCACTATTATTATTTTTATACTTATTTTTTTATGGCCCGAACAGATCTCAGGGGTCAGGTGGGCAGAATTAAAGGGAAAGTACTTAACCTTTAAATTGCTCCTATAAAATTCCCCTTATTGTTGTGCAATTCGAAAAATAAATTTGACCCCTGGATTGGTTAACTTGTTTCTAATATGTGCGATACTTTCCCTTTCCCATTGATATTGATAATGTTCTTATGCATATGTCTATAACTTTTAATGATAAAGATAGATAATAATAGATAGATCATAGAATATTAGATTAATTCATATCCCGTCTTTTGCTCTATATATTTTGGTGCTATAGCAAAAATAAAAAGATTAAGTCAGAATTTTGCCAAACTGCCGACAATTTCATTTTACATACAAACAAATACTCAGAGATATTGGGCCAATCTCATGTAAAAAAAGAAAAATTTAAATGAATTTTTTTTTGATTAAAAAGGGAAACCCTTCAATTGTAGCCAGTGTAAAAAGACAAAGGGAAAAATTGTATTGGGGCCGGCGGCGTTGTGCTAGATTTTACGGGCTCAAAAGGGGTCAAATTGTTCAAAAAACCCCGGGGTTTAAGGAAAAAATGTTTCAATTACATAATGTAACATGAGCCAAGAAATGTCTCAACTGCATTTGGTGTAAACTTGGTAGAAAGACAAAAATGTGATCTGGGGGCAGCCCCAAAAGGAAAGATTGACTTTTCCCTCAGTTTACCAAACTTGTTGTTATAAAAGGAAATGTAGTTCTTGTAAATCCAAGGAAATGTACAAGATAGATTTCTGGACACATTTTTTTTGGGACGGGGTCATATTTTGAATAAAAAATATAGGAAAAAAAAAGCTTATTTTTTTGCACAAACACCAATATATGAAATCATAAGGCATAAGAAAATCTTTTGTTTTAAAATTAATTTCCATTGTCACTAATAAATGGAGAATATTCTATAATCTTATTAGTTTGTATCAGTAAAGTGTAAATTTCTGTTCTTGGTGCTAAAAATTTCCCCTGTGCTTTTGGCATAACAGTATAGTTCCAGCTTCACACTGAGGAACTGGTTAATTATTGAGCTCTTAAAACACTACTAATATTTTCAGAGGCATTGATACCACCTTGGTATCTGGCTGATACTGAGATTTCTTGGGCCTATTGTAAGGAAATAATTCTTACCCACCATGTTTTTAATCATGTCCACATCCAATTGTAAATGCAGAAAAACCTAAAGTGATTAGCTCCAATTGGAATCGTCTTTTTCTTGATCTATGAGGCAGATTATTGTGTCAGAGTAAGGGCCAACAAGAGGTTCCTCTGTTCGTAGGTGGGGAGGTCTGCTGCCGGGCTGATATATTTTAGTAATGTCTCGATGTTATAGTTGCTGTTCACATGAATATTAACCCACATCACAAAATGAAGCAGTATTGTCCACAACAATCATAAGAATACCGTTTTCCACAGCACAAGTTAAAGGAAGAAAGTATTAATCATATCTGGTTGTTACCTATAAAATTACTATTATGTTTGCAAAAGTTTTTTTTAATCTTCCACCTTCTCATATTTTAAGTACAGACTAAAGGCTATTTGTCTCTTTATGGCTTCATTCTCCGAGTTTTTTTTTCGCATTCTATTTTTGCTTATATGCTATTATTATTACGATTTCAGAATGTCAGCGGTTTTTTGTTGACTCAGGCGCTTCTCACGAGACACATTTTCATTTTTAGCAAGAGTTGCAGGGCTACACATATTAAACATTTTAATAAAATTACATACAGGACAAAGAAGTTGTATACCTATTTTTTTAGAATTTTATATTCTATAGTTGTGAAATTGAAGCGTCTTTTCTACAATGTACAGTCATCCTGCGTAGGGCTATCACATCTAGCACCCCAGTTCTTACACATTATCACAGTCCACACCAGTTAGATGGAGAATTCTATGGTGTCCATAACTCAAATTGTCCTCCTGTAAACTAAAGCAGATGCTATATGGATCTTTTTATAGTAGCAGCTTTGAGTTCTTTTACTCATAACTCTGTCCGGAAGATGGGTTCTTCTTTCTATTAATGCTGTTAGTACTCTTCACTCTAGTTCTTTAGACTAAATAAACCTGGTTTTATGAACTTGGTCATCCCAATACTCCTTAGGCTGCGTTTACACAGCAAAGACCAAATACTGGTCGGGAAATCCCGACCGCTATTTGGTCTTTTTTTGGCATGCAGAGGGACGGCTTTTGTCCAGGGTTTGTGGATTTCAGCTGTCCCCCTTTGCACCCACATGTTCATGTTCCGCCCGAAAACCGGATGGAAGAATGAACATGTTCTAAGTTTTTCAGACCGCCGGTGGTGTCAAAAACATCCTGCAGAAAATCTGTTCAGTGTGGACTGCTGTATGGATTCTCTATTTATGTCAATGTAAAAGGTTGACAGTCGATTTACAGACGGCTTTCAAACCCAAAAACGTCTGTAAACCCGACGGAAAGCCTGTGCTGTAGAGACAAGCCCTTACGGAAACATATGGTGATCAGAAATTCTCGAACTTGATCTACACTTTAGCCTGTGAGACCTTATCCCTTGATTATTTAGGGCTTCCTTTACGCATAGTTTTTGTTGCAGGGAAGGATTTAAAAAAACTCATGTTTTGAATGTGCTTTGGCACATGCTTTTTTGGGTGCATTAAATAAAAACAAAAAAAATGAAACAGGACAAATGCCAGAAGAAAGTGCAGTATTTTTTTTTATAAAAATATTATAATAGAAACTATCAAGAGCATTTTTTTTTGTTGAATAAGGATTATGGAAGTAAATCAGCATTACATTTTCTATTATGCTGACTACTAGGCTACCATCTTATGCTTTTAAAAACTTCTGCACATTTCAGAACTGGAGGCACATCCTTTGGATATGGTATGAATATGTAATTAGTTCTGGCTTGACCACTTGCCCCGATTCCTTTGGATTTTATATCAATAATAGTGACAAATGTATGAAAACTGTCTAGGTATAAAATTCTCTTTGTTGCCCATAGCAAACTATCATAGCGCCCCTTTTGTTTGTCCAGAGCACTATATGAAATGAGAGGGGCGCATTGATTGGTTGCTATTGGCAACAAAGTGAGTTTTAGACCTAGACAATTTTCAGTCATGTGGCCCTATGTCTGTTCACTTTAATGGGACAGCATTTTACCAGACACAGTACTATTCTTGGTCTATGGTATTCAATGAGCACCCTGTCCCTTTGTTCTTATGATTGAAAGGAGTCCTATTGGGTTGAACCTATACCTATCAGATGTTGATGGTATATTTTAGGCATATGCGAACAATCTTAAAAAGCACTTAACCCATCAATGGTTGGAGCACTGCATGTTCTTGTTATTCTTTTATTTTGAGAATTAGAGTCAATTGGAAAGTAATCCATTACCACGCTCTGTAGTTAATGACACAAAATGATCTCCACCAGAGCTCAGACATTTAACCCACAGTAGCATTCACGTCAGTAGCAAATGTTATTGTTGTATCATTGTATACTTTGTTTGTAAATTGTGTTTTAAACATATTGAAAAAAGTCTCGCTTATAAATGTGTACTGTAAAATATATATCTATATTTATCTCTCACTCTCTCTCTTTCTTCTCTCTCTCTCTCTCTCTCTCTATATAAATATATTATATATATATAATATAATATTTTGTGTGTGTGTGTGTATATATATATATTATATATATTTTAAATAATTTTATATATATATATTTATATTTATATATATAATATATATATATATATAATTTGAAAGAGAATCGGACAGGCTGTTAAAAGAATAGATTATGTGCTCTGGAAAACTGAGATTATTTCAGTATGAAATCAAATACGTTGAGACAGATTACAGAAAGGCTGGAGATAAAAGGACCAGTCTAGTTTTTCCATCTCCCAACTCTGCCAAAGCAATAAATGAGCTTGTTTCATCGTAACTGTGTTTTTTTCAGACCAAACTGTTCCCTATGACAGGTTTGTGTCATGTCTGGAGATGTGCACTTCTTATCTTGTCCGCTGACAGCTCAAGAGGCAGGGGCTGGATTTGGTGATAAAATTAAATCGATTAATCCTTTATCCACCATCCGATTTCTAGTGATCCGTGTAATGACAGCAATTTAAGATTGCATCAAGGGCATTAGCAATGATGGTTGAACTTAAATTTAGAATTAAAATGCGGGATTCATGAATACCAGACTAAATAGTACAAACGTTTCCATGTAAAACAGATGCAGCCTCCTCTCAATCCACCCTGCAGTTAGTTTTTAATTTCGACTGCTTAACCTTTCCCACTTATATCATTATGCAGAATCATATAGTGTAGGCAGACTGTAGGGTTCAGGCAGAGCTATCATTGACATTATAACAAGGTAACATTTTAATAATACACTGCTTAGATTATGTCTCGCACTCTATTATGCCAAATTACATTTATACCCCCAATGCAACTATCCTTCTCTCCATTTGTAGATTGAGAGGTTGTGTAGCCATATTGTAATATAACCTTTTAGACATACAGTGTGGAACCATTGATTAAAACACTCTAGAATTATCAATCATTAGGCTTGTGTTTGTTTCTCTAGTACGTGGAGTTTGATCAGGCACAGGGTCCCCGCTGATTTCACTGCACAATCAAGTTTCTGGTCCCCAGGGCACAGGGAGATTATTTCTGATGCTGTATCAGAGTCTTTAACCAAAGAGTTACTGCACACTCATTAATATATCAAGATGTAGCAGAGGTGAATTTGTCTGCAATTATTACCCAATGAATTCAGATAACTCCTTCCTAGTGAACTATAAAAAACTGAGCTCAATAAGGAATTTTATTAGTTAAAGCTATGTGATTTAAGGTCATTTGAAATTCCTACTTTTTCCTATTATATTTTTGTACCATTTCATACTGTACAGAACTACACTCACCCTTCCCATATTCTAAAGACGAAATCTAGAAAATGTTTCTCTCATGGTAGCAGAACTGCTTCAGACCCCGTTCACATGTGTCTAAGTCAAAATACATATCAAGTCTGACAATCATCTATATCCCATGTACGTGAACCCTGTTCACATGCAACAGTGCAAATTTTTGTTATTGCCGTAGAAAAACGTCCCTTATAGCATGCTACTTATTTCTCTGAATTCTGTATGGGAAATCCAAGGATAAGTTTATTGATTTATGACGGGACTAATCCTTATGTGGATCCGTTTTCTGCTATGGAAATACATGTCAGATTTTTATTTTTTTTTATCCAACATCTGAACATATCATAAAGGTAATGTGAGTATATCTCACAAACAGCAAGAAGGGTAGACATGGCTTGACTGAACTGGAAGTAAACTGAACCAAATGGTATAAAACACTACTTCCATACAGAGTATAAACAATACTTCAGTAACATTTACAGCTAGCAGTATCCTGCTACCCTGTTTCTCCAAAATAAGTCCTCCCCCGATAATAAGCCCTAGCTTGATCTTTCAGGATTTTTGGAGTAAACTTGAAATATAAGCTCTAGTCCAAAAATAAGCCCTAGTTACAGCTGAGAATGCTGAATAGCCACAAGACACTTGAGCTCCTGATCTTCTGATTTTTAAAACCTGCTAAAATCCTGGGTTTCCTGTACTCCTGCACCTTGAGGTTTCTATGGATTCTTACATTCTGCAATAAAGCTTCACGGTTTTATAAGGACACTGGACCTTTTCTATGTTTTCCAGTACTAGTTAATGTACTAGTTATGGCACTTGTTCCTGGACAAGGAATAAGGTACATCTACCGAAATGCGTCGGTCTGGAATGTTTAGACTGGATCATGTGTGACCCCAGGTGTGTTCTCTATCGTCTGTATATGCTACACATGAAGCTGATGTAAGTTTTTAAAGTCTTTTGAATACAGAGAATAAGTTTTAAGCTAAGCCGCATGGACGTGATCACTACTGGATGCTGGATCTGTTTCAAAGTGATTCTATTGTTACCGGTTGGAGTTTACGGTTATCTCGTGCATCCTTAATACACGGGACACTACAAGGGTCAACAAAGGGTAAGCTGAAATATTTTTTTGCTTTGAATTTGTTTCTCCATGGATCTGATTCGTTCTGATGTGATGTGGAGAAATTTTAAACACCAACTTGTTGTCATGTTCCTCAATCTGTTCCTGTGGTATCTGGCACCAATTCATTAGCAGCAGATCTTTTAAGTCCTACAAGTTGCACAAGTTGCAAGGTGGAGTCTTCATGGGTCTCACTTGTTTTTTGAGCACATCCCACAGATGTTCGTTCTGATGTGATGTGGAGAAATTTTAAACACCAATTTGTTGTCATGTTCCTCAATCTGTTCCTGAAAAATTGTAGCAGTGTGACATTGGGCCTTATCCTGCCGAAGGAGGTTAGTGCTATCAGGGAATATCGCTTCCATAAAGGGGCGGACTTGATCTGTACAATTATTATGTAGATGGTATTTGTCAAAGTACATCCACATGATGCAAGGACCTAGGGTCTCCCAGCAATACATTGCCCAGAGCATCACACTGCCTTTGCCAGCTTGTCTTCTTTCCATAGTGCTTCCTGGTGGCCTCTCATTCTGCGGGTTCATAGCATATTTTTAAAATGCAGCATACTGTAGGTATGGCATTTGTTGTAGTCCTTGTATGATTGGTTTCTCGATAGGACATGAAAAATGCCTATAAAAAAACATGTTACAAATGTAGTGAAAAAGAAAAGTAAGAAAATGTGTGTCGTACTTTTGCTCAAAAGCTAAAATAGTCACAAAAAATGTTTCTTTATATAGAGTTTTCATGTTTTTTTTTATGTTTTGCTTTATTTTATGGATGACATTTTTGTGTCTTATAAATAAGCAGTTGGGAAAACTCCAGAACATGTCAGTAAACATTTGGTTGCAGAATTTTTTGCAAAAACTCAAACAATATTGTGAAAAATTCAAAGTTTTTCCTGAAACCTTCCCACCCATTTTCATTTATTGTGTGAAAATAAAAGGATGCATTTGAAAATATCTATTACTGGCATTTTGCTGTTGTATGGATTTATATTTTATCATTATCTAAGCGACATGTAAACTTCACAACCTAAAATCTTAATTCTACTGTGGATTGCAAAAACTTATGAATAATAGCTGGGGGTAGCATGAGGAAGAAGAAAAGTGCTGAAGTGTAAAAATGAAATCTACCCAACTAGAGTTCACAGGTCTCATAGCAGAGCTTAGAATATGCCCTACACTCTCACAATACTAAGGCCGGGTTAACACGCCGTATAGCAGCGTGTGTCTACTATTAAAAGTATGAGCTGGCCAGCATGTACTTTTAACAGCTCTCTGGCCCAACTCCCATTCATAGCACTGTATGATTATACCATATGTGTGGGGCGTACATTGGGCGTATTGCAATGCAATGGTCTTTAATATGGTTAGTGAGAAGGTCAGTGACTGGTCTGTGATGGTCAGTGGTCTAGTCATTGTCTAGTTTGTAGTGGTCAGTTGTATTGTCAGTGTGTGTAGTCCATGGTAGTCATTGGTATAGTCATCGTCTGGTCTGTGGTGGTCAGTGGTATATTCAGTGTCTAGTCTGTGATGGTCAGTAGTATACTCAGTGCCTAGTCTTTGATGGTCAGTGGTATACTCAGAGACTTGTCTTTGATGGTCAGTGGTATACTCAGTGACTTGTCTTTGATGGTCAGTGGTCTAGTCATTGTCTGGTCTGTAGTGGGCAGTTGTATAGTCAGTATGTGGTCACTGGTGACCATTGGTATAGTCAGTGTCTGGTCTGTGGTGGTCAGTGGTCTAGTCATTGTATGGTCTGTAGTGGGTAGTTGTATAGTCAGTGTGTGGTCCCTGGTGACCTTTGGTATAGTCAGTGTCTGGTCTGTGGTGGTCAGTGGTCAAATCATTGTGTGGTCTATAAACCCCACCCACCTGAGGCTAGCCCCGCCCACCTCAACTGAAAAACCTATTACTTTGAATAGGTAGAAACATGCGAATAACTGCCAGGGGGTGGGGTTAACTTTGGTGGGCGGGGCTAACACCTGCTCATGAATAAGATTTGAGGGGTAAATGCTCTAAAACGACAGCATCTTACAGAATAAGGGACACAGTGCTGGAAACAGCAGGTCTGTCACTAGCTTGTGCTGTCCTCAGCAAAGGGGGCATAATCTATGTGACAGGTTCCCTTTAAGGGCCTGTCACCATGACATAGGTTTTCAGTCGGTGTTACAAACGGTGTTCGGATTTGAAAACCGTCTGTAAACCGACTGTCAACCATCCTGATAGACTTTAGTAGAAAACCGTTCAGCAGTCCCCACTAAACTGATTTTTTGTGGGACAGTTTGTTACACCACCGGCGGTCAAAAAAACTTAGAACATGCTCATTCTTCTGCCCGGTTTTCGGCAGCACATGAACATATCAGTGGTTGAGGAGGATGAGTGAATCCGCAGAACTGTCCTCCAAAACCACTGCAATGAAGTCAAAATTCTGGCTGTATTCTAATTTGCATACTGCCGTGTGGACGCAGCCTTAGGCCGTGTTCACACGGCTTATTTCGGCGCGGATTGGCGCCGTACTGCGCGCCGGATTTGCGCTTCAGTACGGCGCCAATCCGTCGCAGTCATTACGGTAATCCACTGTTCTCATAGAGAACAGTGGATTCCGTCACTCCTCCCCGCTCGGCGAATCCGCCGAGCGGGAAGAAAGTGACATGCACATTATCCAGGCGCAATACGCGTCGTGGATAATGTAAGTCTATGGAGCCGGCGGGCCGCGCCCCCACCCCTTATTCAAGACGGAATTGCGAGCGCAATTCGGCTCGCAAATCCGGCTCGCAAATCCGGCGTGAATAAGTTGTGTGAATGGGGCCTTAGGGGCCGTTCACACGGCTTATTCTGTGACTGATTTCAGCCATACTGTGCTCCGTATTTGCGCTGCAGTACGGTTGGAATCCGTCCCAGTCATTGCGGTAATCCACAGTTCTCATAGAGAACTATGGATTCCGTCTCTCCTCCCCGCTCGGCGAATCCACCGAGGGGGGGAAAAAGTGACATGCACATTATTTACGGCATGTACGAGCTGCCGGCCCCCCGCCCCGCCCCCCCTGCACGGCTGCTGGCGTAATTGCGGGGCGAAATCCGTCCCCGCAATTACGTCGGCAATAAGCCGTGTGAACATTGCCTTATTGTTGCTGTAAGTTATATTGTATAATACACTATGGACCTTATTTATGAAAAAGGTCTAGTAGCAAGACTGTCTTTGTTGTCCATAGCAACCAATTCGGGCTTAGCTTTCATTTCATATAGTGCTCTGGAAAAATAAAACCTAAACTCTGATTGGTTGCTGTGGGCAACAAAGAATCTTACTGCTCGACAGTTTTCATACATAACATTGTACATATATATCATTTAGTTGTCACTGTAGCTATGCAGTATATAGGTGTTCATGGCTCTCGCATAAAGAACTGTCAGTAACACTCTCCATCATCTGCTGCCTTTAAAAAGGCCTCCAGAAATGTGCGACTCTAGAGGTCATTCTTTGTTACACAGGTGGAAAAAAAAAGCTTTTCCTCCCTCTGCACTGACTGTCAGGAACAGAGTGAAAATTTCACCATTTCCACTGTTGTAAAGTACAGTTTGTGCACAGACAGCTCAGCACTCATGACATATGTGTATATTGCATATTCATCTAAATACCAGCATGATCAATTGTCTCTCAAAATATAACACCTATGATGAGGACTACGGTATATCATGCACTATACACTAATTCAGTGTCGGACTGGGCTGCCTACGGCCCACAGGTGGAGTTGACTCTAGGGGCCCACTAGTTGAGTTTTTATGGGCCCACCGGTGAAGTTTATTTTAGGGGCCCACCCTACAGCTACTGTAAATGACTGTACATGCCTTCCATACTCTTCATCTTGCTTTATACTTCACTTTCTATGCTTTTTTGCATTTTCTGAGAATGTATATGGAGTTAAAAAAAATCTTTAGGTATACCATTCTCAGGGGCCCACCGGGGGTTTCCCCTATTCCCCTGTGGGCCAGTCCAAGCCTGCACTAATTGTATTATTCTACACAATTCATGAGGACTATTCTGATAAAACTCATTTTGTTAAACTGTCTTTGTTCAGCTAACTGTGATAATCTGGACTATGGATGACTAATTCATAGGGGACTGGCGGTAGGAAGTACAAAGGTGGCAAATGTAACCAGGCCCCAATGCTGAGTGGGCCTATAGGCTCCATTACCACATAGGAAGACATCACTGTTATATGCCACATGGCAGGTGGGAGGCTGTTACACATTTTCCATTGATAGTTCTAGTGATGGCCTTCTGGATTCAAGTTATTTTGCTATAGTCTTCTAAAACATGGATGATACTTGACTGATTATAGAATTGGATTTATGTTACATATTACTGTTAACATTTTCTAAACAATTTTGTGGAAAAATAAGAAATTATTATAACGCTATGTTCACACAGCATAATTGCGGGGCGTACAGTACGCCCCGCAATTACGCCGGGAGTTTAGGAGCCGCGCTGGGGGCGACAGCCTGCCGGCCCCATTGACAGTCATTACTCGTCGCGCGTACAGTACGATCGTATTGCCGGCCCCATTGACAGTCATTACTCCCCGCGCGTACAGTACGATCGTATTGTACGAGCAGGGAGAGGAGGCGTAATCCATAGTTCTCTATGAGAACTATGGATTACCGTAACTTCGGCGCGCATCTCTCTCGTATCAAAGCGCAAATACGACACAAAATGCGTGCTGAAATTACATTGTGTGAACATAGCCTAAGCTTTTATGTTGGTGTATAACCTGTAGGTGTTTGATTATTTTATTGTTTTACTTTTAAATATGGTTTTACAGATTTTGCACGTAGACTTTAATAGAAATGATGTAGTCTTTCAACTCCTTGTATGAAGGGGTATACCCTAGAAACTGGGAATTTGCCAAGAGGTTAATAGAAAAAAACTTGGATGGACAATAAAAAAAAAACATTGGATATACTTCTAATCATGTCCAGAATCTCCTATCTCCTGAACAACTCATCTATCACTTCTCTTTGACACTAGCCTGTAACTAGCTAGGTTTCACCCTCATCTGTTCCACTTCCCTTTTTAGCCAAGTTGTTCAGTGTCATTTAATGGGTTGTCCGGTTTGTTTGTTTTTAAATAAAATAACCTATACTTACCTCTAGTCTCACGTGGATCCCGCACTGCTCTAATCTCACTCTCCGAGAGTCTTCTGTTTTCTCCCAGTCTTAGGTTGAAAGGGACATCACTGCTGCAGCTGCTGGTTGGCTGCAGCAGTCACATGCCATTGGTTGACATCACCGTTTGGAGTCCTTACTTCTAAGTGGTGATGTCAGTCAATGGCAAGTGACTGCTGTAGCCAATTAGTGGTGACCTCTTGATCAATTCCGGCAGAGAGTAAGGAAGGTGCGGTAGTGAATCCTAGTTGAGGGCAGTATGTGTTTAAAACAGCAGAACGCAAAATAAAAAAAACAATTAAAACTCTGGACAACCCCTTTGAGATGCAGTCCTACTATTTAACACCTTCCAGATGTGTGGTGATAATAATATAGCTCTTTTTTTTTCTCAAGCTGTAACTTTTTTTTATTTTTCCATCTACATAGACATATAAGGGCTTGTTTTTTGTAGGGTATTTGGCCACTAGGGGCATAATCGCTTTTATACCATTCTGCATTATCAAGATATTGCAAAAAAGGGTGTACCAAGATGGTGGTTGTATTACTTTCTGAGGAAGTGATTACATGGTAGCTATTGAAGCCTTCGTTAAGCTATGGTAACTGATCGGCACCCCGCAATTTCATCACAGGGGTGCAGGGTAATCACGGTGTCTTAAGGGCTAAACTGCAGTTCCCTGCTGTTAGTGGCAAGTGTCAGCTGTAATAATCAGCCATCACCAGTTGTGTATAGCACAGACTTCCTGTGCTAGCCCACTCCAAATGACCTTACTGACATTATGAAATAACAGTATATCAAATGTCAGTAAGGGGTTAATTGACAATGTGACTGAGTTTTACAAACCATATGTATCTTATAGGTTGTGTTTTATCTTCAGTGAAATAAAGCCTATGACTGATTAGAGAAGTGTGATAGATGCTGCTTTACTACCAATCAGCGTACTTCTTTACTGCAGGGGAAGTGCTCAGCAAATGCATTGCACTAATAGCCTCTTGGAAAAGTGCTGAAAAGCTGCAAAAAAATTATATATGAAACTAAACATTATTTTTTCATATATATATTTTGTGCTTCTGTCACCCAGATTTGTAGTTTATCGGCTTCTTTGCCACGTGCTTACCTCACCACCTCTTGTCTTGGTAATGGTCACATGATGTTCATTCCAACGAGAGGTTCCAGGCACCTGGAAACCCTCCCTTAGTGATCTCCTGACTGGTTTAATGGCTGTAGAGATACTAAAATGAATGTTTAATTGCTAGCTGTAAAATAGCTTGGAATAACATTTAGTGAAATGAGATATGTAGGCAATCAGAGAGTGCTATCCATTGAAGACAATTGCAATAGAGGAAAAATTTCTCTTTTCAACCAAGTGAAAGTGCACTGTGCAGACTTCATAAAGTGACACATTTTAACAAAAATCAGCTGCTAATGAAGCACTTAGGTGGAAGCTCAAGATAGACTGAGAATTCCTATTCAAGTCAGTGGGGTATTTTCAGCCAATTATGGTGGTGCAATCAGCCGATTCAGTCTATACTTAATCCATTCCCTCCCATCCTCCCCCAACAAGGTTATCCATTAAGCTGCAATGGCACAGATAAGGGAATTTTAAGCTTTTGATTGACTGAGGATTGATAGAGTGACATAGCTTAATAAATACAACTCTAGTACGCTTATTTATGATGTTATTAGGTAGAATTCTGTGTAGAAACGAAACTGACTATTTTGCACCTTTTTACTATGTAGATACTTAAAGGATTTTTTTAGATTTATATTTAAGCATTAATATGCTTTACACAGTAAGGCAAAAGAAATTTAAATATACTTGTATTTTGTGTCATTTATTGGCAGACCTCCCAAATTACCCTCTTTTGGATGGACAAAATCCCCTTGCCTAACTTTATTCCTAAAGGTCCCTTTTTGGCTTGATAAACTTACAGCAATAAACTTGTCTCATGGAAGCATCTCTTGGGTTTCTACCTGCTTATTAGGTCACAATTTATATATTATAGAATAATTTGTTGAAGTTTAGACTATATAAATGCCTGTATTCAGATGATTTTCTCAGATGAGTTTGTAAATAGAAATCTTCTCAGTAGATATACATGAAAAAAATATTTCTCTCCATAAACCATAACTGTCCCACTTTGACCTTCCAAGAAGTTGGCAGGTATGGTTACATGCAATGGTTACATAAGAGCCAATTACAGTTTTGGGCATATTAAAACGTGTATAAGTCCCCCAAAAATATTAATGCTGAGTTACACAGTGGCCTAAGCACTATCCATGCCAAGTGTAACATTCCATAAAGAATGAATCTTTAAAATACAACTTTTCAGAGGATCATGAAATTGAGCCTAAACATGGAGACACTTAAAACATTAGGAACTGCATTACAAGCAAGTGACTACTTTATCAAACAGTTGTACCTAAAGGTGTGCTCCCCTCTGTTGCATAGTTACACATATGCCACTATAGTATATGTCTGCCAGAATCAATCCCTTTCCTGAGAGAATAATTTACTTAATCCTAGACAGCCAGCAGATGTATGCATTAAGGCTTAAATTATATGAAATAGTAACCCGAGCCAGGACAAGGCATTTGGGTATCTAGGTGAATATGACAACTGGTCATAGTTCCTGTGTATGTTCCCCCCCCCCCCACCATCCTTTATGGTGGAATGAGAAACTCTTTTTTGGAGATGCAGTATAAGTGACATGTTATCCTTATTCTGCTGGTCGGTATAATTCCAGTTATATTATTTATTTATTTTTTTGCTTTGCATCAGCATTTTCTGAGACTAATAACTTTTTTAGATTTTTATCTACTGACCATTCTATTTTTTGTGGACTGAAGCATGGTCTTCATTATTACTATATTTGGATACCTCCGACCTTTTGGTTACTTTTTATATCGATTTTTGGGGAGTCAAATTAACAAAAAATGCATTTGTGGAGCTGGGTATTTATTTTTTTAGTTTACCAAGCAAGATACAGTTGTGATCAAAAGTTTACATACCCCGGAAGAATTTTTGCTTTCTTGGCCTTTTTTCAGAAAATATGAATGATAACACAAAAACTTTTTTTCCACTAATGGAAAAAAGTGGTTGGATGAAGCCATTTATTGTCAAACTACTGTGTTTTCTCTTTTTAAATCATAATGACAACCAAAAACAAATTACCGTGATCAAAAGTTTACATACCCCAGTTCTTGATACCATGTATTGCCCCCTCTAACATAAATGACAGCTTGAAGTCTTTTGTGGTAGTTGTGGATGAGGCTCTTTATTTTCTCAGATGGTAAAGCTGCCCATTCTTCTTGGCAAAAAGCCTCCAGTTCCTGTAAATTCCTGAGCTGTCTTGCATGAACTGTGCGCTGGAGATCTCTCCAGAGTGGCTCAATGATATTGAGGTCAGGAGACTGAGATGGCCGCTCCAGAACCTTGTTCTGCTGTAGCCAATGACAGGTCGACTTGGCCTTGTGTTTTGGATCGTTGTCATGTTGGAACATCCAAGTACGTCCCATGCGCAGCTTCCAGGCTGATGAGTGCAAATTTGCCTCCAGTATTTGCTGATAATGTGCTGCATTCATCTTCCTTCAACTCTGACCAAGTTTCCTGTGCCTTTGTAGCTCACACATCCCCAAAACATCAGTGATCTACCTCTGTGCTTGACAGTAGAAATGGTGTTCCTTTCATCATAGGCCTAATGTAACGTTTATGGTTGTGGCCAAAAAGTAAAATTTTGGTCTCATCACTACAAATTACCTTGTTCCAGAAGTTTTGAGGCTTGTCTCTGTGCTGTTTGGCCCATTGTAGGCGAGATACTTTGTGGTATTTGCGCAGTAATGGCTTTCTTCTGGCGACTCGACCATGCAGCCCGTTTTACTTCAAGTGCCTCCTTATTGAGCATCTTGAAACAGCCGCACCGCTAGTTTTCAGAGAGTCCTGTATTTCAGCTGATGTTATTTGTGGGTTTTTCTTTGCATCCCTAACAATTTTCCAGGCAGTTGTGGCCGAAATTTTTGTCGGTTTACCTGACCATGGTTTGGTTTTTACAGAGCCCCTGATTTTCCATTTGTTAACAACAGTTTGAACACTGCTGACTGACATTATTAATTCCTTGGATATCTTTTTGTATCCCTTTCCTGTTTTATACAGTTAAACTACCTTTTCTCGTTGATCTGTTGACAATTATTTTGCTTTCCCCATGACTCACAATCCAGAAACATCAGTGGCTGGATGAAAGATGCAAGAGTCTGTCTGGATCCTAGAAACTCACTCAGCTTTTATGCACACACTAATTACAAGCAAACAGGTCACAGGTGAGGATGTTACCTTTAGTAGCCATTCAAACCTATTTGTGTCAACTTCTGTGCATGTTATTAGTCCAAAATCACCAGGGTAGACGAACTTTTGATCAGGGTCATTTGGATGTTTTTGGTTGTCATTATGATTTAAAAAGAGAAAACAAAGTAGTTTAACAATAAATGGCTTCACCCAACCACTAACCATGAGTGGAGAAAAAGTTTTTTGCGTTATCATTCATATATGTCTGAAAAAAGGCCAAGAAAGCAAAAATTCTGCCGGGGTATTATTATTATTATTATTTATTTTAAAGCGCCATTGATTCCAGGGCGCTGTACATTCGAGGGGGTTACATACATTACATAAGTCAAACGAGTACAGTGATAAGGGATAATGACAATTGGCACGACAGAGGGAGAGAGGACCCTACCCGCGAGGGCTTACAATCTACAAGGAGGGGGAAAGAGACAGGAGGTGAGGGGCAGACATGTCTGTGGAGGAAGTAGTGACAAGTTTAGTGAAGGTTATAGGCAAGCCTGAAGAAATGGGTTTTCAGGTTGCTTTTGAAGCTGGTGAAAGTGGAGGAGAGTCTGATGTGTTGGGGCAGTGAGTTCCAGAGTGTGGGTGAAGCACGGGAGAAGTCTTGGAGACGGTTGTGTGAGGAGCTGATAAGGGGAGAGCAGAGGAGAAGGTCCAGTGAGGAGCGGAGAGTGCGTGGGGGGAGATATTTGGAAATTAGGGCAGAGATGTATGGAGGGGAGAGGTCATGGAGAGCCTTGTAGGTCATGGTTAGTAGCTTGAAATGAATTCGCTGGGCAATGGGAAGCCAGTGAAGGGATTGGCAGAGGGGAGAGGCAGAGGAGTAGCGAGGAGAGAGGTGGATAAGACGGGCAGCAGAGTTAAGGATGGATTGGAGGGGAGCGAGGGTGCTAGCTGGGGTATGTAAACTTCAGCACAACTGTAAATAATAATATAGTAATAATATATATAGTAATAATATAGTAATAGATTGGACTTCTACAGACACAGTGATACCAATCATGTTTAATGTTTTATTCTTGTTTTTCTTTTTTATTTGTCAAATGGGAAAAGGGAGGTGTTTTGAACTTTTACATTTTTAAAAATATTTTTTTACTTGGAATTTTAGTCTCTAGTGGAGGGGGGCATATTACTTGTAGACTATTCTGCAATACTAATGTTTTGCAGAATAGCGTACAATAACAGTCTTTTGCAAGATGTAATACGGGCAGTAAGATGGCAGATTTGGGGACATTCATTAGGATTCCGGCTTCCATGACTGCCAGTTGGGACCCTAATAGGGAGGTGCTTGGGACTGCTTACCTTTTGCATAACTGCAGTTTCCATGACTGCTGCATTAAAGTAGTTAAACAGCCGGGATCAGTTATCTCTGGTCCCAGCCGCTGAAAGCAAGTGCCAGCTATTACACCCGCTGTGTATGGAGCGTACTCAGCTTAAGAGCCCACTCCATGCTTGCACTCCTGATAGGCTGGAGGTGACACTCTTAGTTGTCCCCTTACTCTGACTACCCATTGTTCTAGCCCTGCTATAACTTATAAATAACTTATATCTACAGTACATTAAATAACAAAAATATATATAAAAAGGTGCAGCAATTAATCAGGATGCGACTCTCCTCCTAGTACTTGCCAACTTACACATGCATTTGTACATACACAATTTTAATACAATTAGCACAAATTTATTTATAGCAGTGCTTCCAGCCTAATAATTTAACAGTAAGATATCTACAGATGACATAGACACTAATAAATACTAGTGGCAAGCTGTCAAAAGCTGTTTGCTTAATGTTTACATCTCTAGGGTTCCAGAACTGTCATGACTTAATTACTACTGGATATGACTGTAAAAAAGGCCAACAGACAGGATATATAGGTGCTATAGAAGTATCTGCTTAAGAATTTGAGAAGATTTATTTGACAGCTGCAACACATAGTGGTACATGAAAAGTGATATGCTTACAACACTGAGCACCAGTTATGGAATCACCAAAACTTAGAGAATAGTTAACTATTTTTTATACTTTCTACCAAATTCACAAATCCCCAATATAGCCAATATCACCAATATTTGTTTAATAGCTGAACTTCAGGAAACATACGGTACCTCAAACACATGAAAGAAAATTTAAACTAACCTAATAAATTTCATATCTTTTTCCAGATCAAGTAGAGAAAAATGATTTAATGTTTAGGAAAAAATGATACAATTATCTTGTAATTTTCATTTCTATAACAATATAGAAATAATATTCATCTACAAACGTGGCTTATAGACCTGACCAAGTTCCTAACTAATTTTAAGTAAACATGGACCCAACATTATTGTCAACTTTTATAATAAAAATTATTTAAAAACTCTCTCAAGGTGGAAATCCAGTAAGGAGTATGGCAAAATTTGGTACAAGTATCAATAAAATGGGAAAGTTATAAAGGAAAACATAGAGGTAGACCAAGGAAGATGTTAAAGCATCACGATGGGAAATTTACATGCCATGAAAATGTCAAATGCTCACCAAAACAAGTAAAAAGAAATGGGCAAGAATGTTTGTGACAGAACTGTAAAAAGTTGTCTTAATGAACTGGGATTTACTTATCGAAAAAACAAACAAAATCAAAACTAACACCTAAGCAGAAGAAAACAAGATTACAGTGAGCTAAAGAGAAATAATTGATTAAAATAATTTCCTATTCTTGTTTGTGGTATTTATGAAGACAGAATGTTCAGCTAATTAACATTGTTTTGTGTCATATCTATATTATATGACATATATGATTTTTGCCATTTGACAATAGCATAGAATGCACCTGATTTATAAACCCGTTCTACTGCGGGTCATAAATCAGTCAAAAAGAAGACACTTCTGACTTTGAAAGTAGTTTACCTGTTCCAGCAGTAATGCGCCTAGAATTGCCATAGCGAAGCTATAAATCCATATCTTCGTACAGTTCCAGTGCGCCCTGCCTTCCGCACGCCCCCCGAAATCAGACGCATTACAAAGTGCCATGGGCGCTCTGTAATGCGTCTGATACTGGCGTATGGGCGATGTAAAAAAATAGCGAACGGGGCTGCGCCAGTTTTCGGCCTGAAGAGACGGCAGACTTCTGGTGCAGCACTGTTCATACATTTCCCCTAGGTGACTGTCTTCTAAGTGTAGTTATCTAAGATTTTATTTCAGGGGTTGTAATTTTTTAGGATAACAGTCATAAGTGTCCTATTGTACTCTGAATACATCTGTAGACTTAAAGGGGTTGTCTCACTACAAGTATTGCTTTTTATGTTAAAGATCTTGCAAAAACAAGTCCCTTTGCAGTAAATGTCCATTAACAATGTCCTACCTATTCCTAGATATCCCCTCTTGTATGGGCTGCATCAGCTCTTCAGGTTGCTATAGCTAAAGACCTGTTTGATCTCTCCTGATAGGCTGCCAGCACTGGTTGCTATAGCTACAGACCTGGCTTCTACTGCAGCCTAGTAGAAGCCAGTAAACACGCCCCTGAATTCAAAGTGAAACCAAGAGAACAGGACTGAGGTATGATGAATCAATGTAGTGAGACCACCCCCTTTAAATAAAAGTGTGCAAATAATAGCTCTTAGGATGAAGTAGCTTGGGCTCATAATTGACCCGTACTGTATGCTATCTTAAAGGGGTTGTTCAACTCCCCTTTTTAACATTGAGTATGGTGCCGTAGCTGTAAGAAAATAAAAAACCCGCCCTCACCTCTACACTGACGTTCATTTCAGGTATGCGTCTGCCGGTCCTATCCCCAGGTCTTCTGTTGTCTTCTGGATCTGGCTAACCAGAACAAAAAGTAACTGCTCTGAATGGCGACTTTGGGCCAACGTCATTGACTGCTCCCCGCCAACCAAGGTTTCACAGGATTTGTTTGGCGGGAACAGAAACAACAAAACGCTGGTAAGAAAAAGCAAACCCAGGGGGCTTGAAGAACATCATACATAGGGAGTTTTGTTTTTTTTTTTTTTGCTTACAACTTCCGCACCCTTCTCAGTGTTGAAAAACGGAAGGTGGACAACCCCTTTAAGGAGTTTGCTGTAAGGCCTGACCAATTTATGCTAAAAGCCATAGAGAAGTTTGCCCTTTCTACTTCCCCTATAATCTTTCACATTATATATAGCACCAAAAGCTAGGAGAAGTGAATGGCACCACATATAGATGACTTGAGTGCTAGGGGTGGGATAACACAATAGAGCATTAGGTAGTCCCATCACTACATTGCACTTGACTAGTTATGTTAAAAATGTTGGAACCAACTCTCTTTAAAAAATAAGGAAAAAATCCTGCCATTGCATTCTGATTGGCACTTCAATGCTGTTACTCTACTCGGTTGGTCAGTTGTATTCCATCAGTAATTGTTTAATGGGTGCTCCATTTTCTAAGTGTGGAGTATGGATGTAACATCCCAAGTAATAATATTAGAAGCAATCTCCAGTTAACTCTCAAGTACTATTTAAAATCCCTAAAGATAATGCTGATATTTTGCTTGTTTTTAAACGTCTTCAGAGTTTACTAAAAACCAACTTTCCAGCTAAGCCTTTAAAAAAGCCTTAATCACAAAAAGAAAATCTTTAAGTCTGGGCCACCTCAATCTGTAAAAATGTAATAAGGGAAAAAGAAGAAAAATAAAAAGGGAAAACTGGGAAATTTTAAATATTTCCCTCCCATATAGCAGATCCGGTAGCTGTTTTATATTATATTGTGTTTATAACACTATGGGGGGATCTTTATTATTTGGGAGATGATTATTCATTTTTATATAAACACCCAGGGGGTGGATGATAGCATGATTCTTAGATATGTTGGTGCTTTCCTTTCTTTTTTTCAAAACAAATCCTAAATTAGAGACAGCACTCCCAAGGAATTCCATGCATGATAGGTTTATTTCGATTTAGGTTTAATATTTTCGGTGTTAAAAAAAAAAAGGGGGTTTTGGGGTGTGTTGACGCCCTCCATCTGCATTGGGGGATCCTCCAAAAACCCCACGTGGGGCGGGGGCCCATTTTTTCAATGAACAGTGGCGCCCCACAGACCCTGTTGACTACAATGGAGTCCTTCTGGTTTCCGCTGTCGTGTCCATCATTCTACTAGAACAAATATCTCAGCATGATGCAATTTGGTTTTTGTGATTCCTGATGGAATTTACGATGGAGGTTCTGAACAGATGGGAATAATATCTTACACCTTTCTCCAACCCATTATAGTTATATCTCTAAAATAGCCAAATAGCCTGAAGCTGCTAGGGTGCCCAGTGTTTGCGGCGTGCCGACTCTGTAATCAAGAACATTGTCTACCCTTTTTGAGCTATTTCACACGGCTATAATTGTGGGACGTATTCGGCCCTGCATAAATACGGCCGTGTTGCTTCTGGGATCGGGCGGGGGTTGCGCAGCCCCCAGCCCAGTAGACATATCTGTAACCGGGGGGCGGTGTGCGGGTAAAAGCGGGTAGTGGGACTCCACTGGACCACCTAGCCGGCTTCGCTCCTAGGGGCACAACCTAAGTGGTCCATCGGCAAAGGTATACCTTCACAGAGCCTTTGAAGTGGTAAGGCGTTGGCTGACGCTGACAGCCACCAGGCTGCTACATCAAGAGCAGTCCCCCAGCAGTGCAGCTGACCAGAGCAGGCCAGAAGTGCGCATGCCTAGGCACCAACAGAATAGGAACAGAGAACAAATCAGTACTAGATATGGATATTGCAGGTACAAACAAAAGACAGACAAGAACGGATGCCACAACAAGAAGATTAAGAGGACACAATAAAAAGACAGACTGGAAGACACCAAGAACATAAGCAAGACATAAGCTAAAGCATCAGGCAACGAAACCAAGGCATGACCAGGGCAGGACACACGGGCAATGAACAAGCGCAAGTAAACTCACAAAGACACAAACAGAGACACAAAGATACACAATGAGGCCACACCGGACTGCTAACAATCCAGATACAACGAAAACACAGCAACAGACTACACACCAAGAGACAACAACAAAAACAACAACATGACACAACAAGGATCAGGCAGGGAGTGTGAAGGACAAGCGGCTTATAAACCAACAGGTGGAAGGGGATTGGACTAGGAAAGCCCCAACCCTTCTGCACACAGTGGGAATAAAGGAAAGGGAAGATGTGGCCGAGCCGCCCTCTATAGAGAACAGGAATCTCATGGGCAGCAGCCAAGTGATGGAGGACAGCAATCACAGGTTAGCACAGCAGAGGCTACCGGCGCGCACACAGCGACACTGCAACAGCAAACAGACTGCTGAATAGGAACATAGGTACGACTTGCGTTTCCGCAGCAGAGGGCGCCCAGCGTAAGCACGACAGGAACGTTGGCCCGGACCGTGACAAGTACCCCCTCCCTTAAGCCCCACCTCCTCCTCCTCCATCCACAAAACATGGAAATTCCACCTAGTCTGGGGATCCGAAACAATCCGGTGGCAAATCCCAAAACCACACTACAGGCTTCCACAGCCAGTACGGGAATCCCTAGGAAATGGAGTTGCACAGGATGGAACAAACGGGGCACTTAGGCAAAATGGAGCAGGGAACCCAGGCGAACCGTAAGCCACGGGGACTCAGAGGCTCAGGGCAGAGACCGTAAGCACGGGGAACTCAGAAGGCCTCAGGCGAGACCGTAAGCCACGTGACTCAGAGGCTCAGGGCGAGACGAGTTAAGCCACGGGACTACAGAAGGCTCAGGGCGAGACCGTAAGCCACGGGGACTCAGAAGGCTCAGGGCGAGACCGTAAGCCCCGGGGAACTCGAAGGCTCGAGGGCGAGACCGTAAGCCACGGGGACTCAGAAGGTCAGGGCGAGACCGTAAGCCACGGGACTCGAAGGCTCAGGGCGAACCGTAAGCCACGAGGAGACTCAGAAGGCTCTCAGGGCGACAGACCGTAAGCCTACGGGACTCACTAAGTGCCTCAGGCAAGTACCGTAAGCCACGGGGACTCAGAAGGCTCAGGGCAGAGACCGTAATCCACGGGGACTCAGCGAAGGCTCACGGGGGGGGGGGGGGGCGAACAACCGAAAGAGCCACGGGGACTCAGAAGCTCAGGTCGAGACCGTAAGCCACGGGGACCTCACGAAGCACACGGCGGAGCACCGTAAAGCCACGTGACTCAGAACGGCACCAGGCGCAGACCGTAAGCCACGGGACTCAGAAGGCTCAGGCGAGACCGTAAGCGCCACGGGGACATCAGAAGGCCAGTGCGAGTCCGTAAGCCACGAGGACTCCAGAAGGCTCAGGGCGAGACCGTAGCCACGGGGACTCACCAAGAAGCTCAGGGCGAGACCGTGAAGCAACTGTGACTCCAGAGGCTCAGGCGAGAACCGTAAGCCACGGGAACTACAAGAAGCACACAGGCGAGACCGCTAAGACCACGGATCTCAGAAGCTCGGGCAAGACGTAAGCCACGGGTGACTCAGAAGGCTCATGGCGAGACCGTAAGCCACGGGACTCATGAAGGCTCAGGGCAGACCGAAGCCACGGGGACTCACAAGGCTCGAGGCGCGAGACCGTAAGCCACTGGGGACTCAGAAGGCTCAGGGCGAGACCGTAAGCCAACGGGACTCAGATAGGCACCAGGCGAGACACCGTAAGCCACGGGGATCTCAGAAGGCTCAGGGCGACAGACCAGAAAGCCACTGGGACATCAGAAGGCTCCAGGCGAGACCCGTAAGCCACGGGTGACCTCAGAAGGGCTCAGTGTCGAACCTGTACGCCACCGGGGACTCAGAAGGCTCAGGGCGAGACCGTAAGTCCATTCGGGACTCAGAAAGGGCTCAGGCGAGGACCCGTAAGCCCGGGGGGACCAGACAAGGCTCAGGCGAGACCAGTAAGCCCACGGGGACTCAGAAAGGCCACGGGCGAACACCGTAAGCCACCGGGACTCCGAAGAGGCTCAGTGCGCGAGACCGTAAGCCACGGGACTCAGAAGCTCAGGGCGAGACGTAAGAGCCAGCGGGACCACAGAAGGCATCAGGAGCGAGCACCGTAAGCCACGGGGACTCAGAAGGCCTCAGGCGGACAGACCGCGTAACCACGGGACTCAGAAGGCTCAGGGCGAGACCGTAAGCCACACGGGTGACACGAAGCTACAGGGCGAGTCGTAAGGCACGGGGACTCAGAAGGCTCACGGGCGAGACCGTAAGCCACGGGACTCAGAAACCTCAGGGCGAGACCGTAAGCACACGGGACTCAGAAGGCTCAGGGCTAACCGTAAGCGCCACGGGGACTCAGACAGGCTCAGGCAGACCCGTTAAGCCACGGGACTCTGAAGGCTCATGCGAGACCGTAAGCCACGGACTCAGAAGGCCAGGGCGAGACCGCGTAAGCACACGGGACTCAGAGAGGCTCAAGGGCGAGACCGTAGCCCACGGGACACAAGAAGGCCAGGGCGAGACCGTAAGCCACGGGGACTCAAAGGCTCAGGCAGACGTAAGCCACACAGGGGACTCAGAAAGGCTCAGGGCCGAGACCTCGTAAGCCCACGAGGACTCAAAGGCTCAGGGCGAGACCGTAAGCCACGGCGGGGTGCGGGAGGGGAAGATAGGGGCGCGGGGGGGCAGGGAGGGGGTGGGTGGCAGGGACTCAAGAAGGACATCAGGGCGAACATGTAAGCCACGGGAACTCGAACAGTCTCATGGCGAGACCGAAAGCCACGGGGACTCAGAAAGCTCAGGGCGCGAACCGTAAGCCAAGGGACTCAGAAGGCTACAGGGCGAGAGACCGTAAGCCACGGCAGGACTCAGAAGGCTCAGGGCGAGACCGTAACCACGGGACTCTAAAGGCAGGCGTGTGGCCAGCAGCTCCCCAAACACCAAAAGAGAAAAAAACACTCCCACACACACATAAAGAGACAGCCAGAAACAAGACCTGCACATGGAGCCCAAAAACAGAGGGCATAATGTCAAGCGGACCATCAGCCAGTATCCTACTGTAACGGGTGACGGGTAAAGCGGTAATTGACCCACTGGATCCACTCCGGCTTGCTCCGAGGGGCACAACAAAGTGCTATCCGATCGGGCCATAAGGCATATCTCCCAGAGCCACTGATGGTAGGTTGGCTGACGCTTGACAGCCACCAGGTGCTACCTCAGAGCAGGTCCCCCCCAGCAGTGGCAGCAGATCCATACAGGCCAGAAAGTGCCAATGCTAGGCACCAACAGAATAGGACACAGAGACAAAGCAACTAGATGATATCTTGCAGGTACAAACAAATACAGGACAAAACGGGATGCAAGCAACGAAGATTAAGGAACAATAAATAGACAGACGAAGACACAACAGAACATAAGCAGAACATAAGCATAAACTCAGGCAAGAAACCAAGGCTGACCAGGGCAGGAACACCGGGCAGAAACAAGCGCGCAAGGAAAACTTCAAAACCAGACACAGACAGAGACACAAAGAGACCACATTGGCACACCTGAGACTGCTAACAATCCAGATCAGAAAACACAGCAACTTAACTACACCAGAGACAACAACAAAAACTAACAACATGACGACAACAAGGATCAGGCAGAGGAGTGTGAGGAAAGCAGGCTTATAACCCACAGGTTAATGGGGATTGGCAGAGGAAGCCCAACCCTGCTGCCACTGTGGGAAATAATGCGGCGAAGGGAAGATGTGGCCCGCCGCCCTCCTAATAGAGACCAGGGAAACACGGCAGCAGCCAAGATGGAAGGAGCAGCAATCACAGTACGAAAAGCGCAGAGGCTACAGAACGCTCACCAAAGCGACACTGCAACAGGCAAACAGATCCTGCGATAGGAACATAGGTACAGACTGGACGGTTCCGCAGCAGGAGGCCGCAGCGTAAGGACAGGTAACGTGGCACGGACCGTGACACATTCATTCATTACACGGCCTCGTATACGCGCTGTAATAATTGACAATGTCCACTTCTAACCCCGGCTCTGCGAATTGTCGAGCGAGGGATAGGAGAGACATAAACTCCCATAGTTCTCTATGAGAGCTGTGGATTACCGTAATGACTGGGATGTATCTCACCCCGTATTTAGCGCAGTACGGCCGCGAAATACGGGGCGAGATACATCCCATTTTAAGCCATGTGAACATAGCCTTATCCTAAGGCTATCGACACAACACGTGTTTCTCATCAGACTCAGTATTTATAATCCGCGAAAATCTGACTGTACCCAGTGCTGTGTAGACCGCAGTGAAAAATCAGTGCTGTAGTCTACACAGCACAGATTTTTTACTGGGTGGATTAAAACTCTCCTGGATTTCGGTGGATTTTTAAACCTGCTTTATCTTCTGCAGGATTGCCATTGGATTCCTGCACATTCAGTGTACGGGGCCGACGGCAAATGCAAAAACCGACCATGGTTTTTAGCACGAATCTGCGGCACAAACCGCGGACCAGCGATGTTAAAATGCTGTCGGTTTTTGGAAGGCATTTTAACATAAGTTGTGCAGACAGCCTTACCTGGAAATAAGTGAAATTATTGCTACTTATGTGGCTGTTTCAGTTTCCTTTCATTAGGTGTTGTGGAGCCAGTTCATTTTCCTATGGGGCCTTTGAACGTTACCTATGCCCTGGCTGTGGCCGACTGTTCACATTCACAATAACAAATCCTCCGTTTGCCGCTGCAGTGCTTCATCTATTTTCGGCTATCTGTATACAGCATGCAACTTACACAGTATATGTATATTGTTTGCTTCATCTAGTATGATTGTACCTTAGCCTGTCTATGGTGCTAAGGTTGGCCTATGTGCACCTAGGTAGGTCTGTGTCGCCAATTCCAGCTGTGGCCTCTGCAACCTCTACACCATTGACTCTATTGATTGCAACATGGAATACGGCTAGGTTTTCAACCCTTTTGTAGACTTCATTTAGTAGAGGTTATCCAAGTTCTTTTTCTAAAAATAAATTTAGGATAGGGTTGTTGTAATAAAGTAAAACTCACTCCATTACAACGATGATGATGATGCTGGCCGTCTCCCTTGTTCTTCTGTTAAATTTCAGCTGCAGGTAGTCAGCTTGTGAGTGCTGCAGCCACTTAGTAACGACAACAGTCCAAGTTCCATGCTTAAAGGGGTAAATGTTTTACCAACAATGATAGCTTATACTTCAGGCAAATGTAAATAAAGACTATCACCAAAAACAATGCTGTTTTGATTTTGCTTAGTTTAGTAGGTAGATATTTTATCTCCTGCTTGTGTACACAAGCTTTCCTAGGTTACTGACAATCTCTCTCTGCTCTCATTGCTGAAGATGTTCAACTATGGCAATGTCACTCCCTGCTGAGTGTAATCAGTAAGACAAGACCTTGTTTATCTATGTTACTAACAAGCTATAACCCTTTAGACCTCTGTAGCCTTGTGGACTACAATTACAAAACCTCATTGTACTCCATGTCACTTTTACAGCGGCCTCAGCTAGGAATAGCATAGCTGATATGCAAATCAATCCTGCAGAACCACCTACAACCTGAACAGGAAGTGGGAATCTGAAGCTGGCTGTGCAGAGCAGGCTCTGAGAAACAGCATGGTGAGACAACCATCCCCTTTACCTCACCGAGGACATAGCTATTCATAACTCCAGGCAGATGCGAGTCAGGCAATGGCACATGATGATGGCAGCTCTCAAAAGCTGATTGTCAGAAGATGCATGTAAACATGAGGAACCAGCGGGATAACCGCCATAGTGTCCAATTGCTGAAAACATTAGCGAATGGCGGGGCAAGTTTGTGTTTTTTATTGTATTGCGGCATTGGTACCTTAAATTTATTTGTAAAACACCCACCCAGATATCCTTTCATTAAGATAACAAGCCAGGGCGTGTTACGATAACATTGACTCATTGTACCATACCATTTAATGCCAAATGTTAAAGGGTTTGTATCATCTTCATTAAATGGTCTTCAGAATAAGGAGGACAGTGAAACTAACTGCAAACTTTGCTAAATAGATGTCATTAACAAAGCTGTCATGTATTACGAACAGTATTCCTTATCTGCGTGTTTTCATTTTTTTACACGGCGATATCCAGTGCCGGTCACGCAAATTCCCTCCTGAATCCACTCCTCCTTGCATATCATGTACTGAGAGCCTCATTTACATTCTGTACAGCCCCCGGTTGAATTAATGGAGCCTGTGGTCTCTCACTCCGAGTAAGGGACCGTCACATTTTCACTTTTTTCAGGCAGAAGAAACAGATTTACACTGAAGGGCTTACACAATCAGGAAACACAGCACAATTTATGTCGATCCCTGCCTGACTCAGAGTTATGGGCCGAAAGCATTTTCCTCTCTCCACCACCCATGCAGAAACATACTGCAACAGATTCTACAATGATAAAACATAACAGTTTTGTCCCGGTGCCTAACTCTCCTGCATAAAGATGGAGTGATCGTGCCCGTTCATAAGCTGTAACACATCCACCACGCTATGGAGAGGAGAAAGTCTCAGTCTAGATTGAATGCAGCCTGTTGGTAATGTCTATACAGCTGCTTACAACAATAAAGACTGATAAGGGAAAACACAGTGACTATGTGGACTCAGATGGGGGTGGGTGGGGGGGGGGTGAGGGGGGGGGGGGGAGGTTTGGGAGCCAGCATGCATACATTCGAAGGGGGTATGATGTCACCCAGCTGGGAGGGGAAGAACTCCCTGCATTTCCCGGGTGGAGTAGGTGAGAGCAGTGTGAATCAGCCGAACTAAGGAAGCGATACATCCCCTTTAATTCTTGTTTTCATTTAATCCTGTATGACTCTTGAAAACTCTGTTTGCCAGTTCTTACCATGTTCCCTGTCTCCCACAGCTTCTTTTAATCGGTTGACGTTCATTCCCACGTCATTCTTGATGGTATCCAACCAATCGTCATTTGGTCTCCCCTGTTTTATTTTACCATTAACTATCTTGAGTAACTTGTTTTTTACTGGGAGCCACTGTATGAAATAGTTTACTGTAAGAAGCTATTCTGAGCCTCTTTTATTGTGTTATAAAGACATATTCCATGCCAAAGGGATCCGAAAAAGAAAACATTACTGGTCACAGTTGGACTATTTAACTCTATGGACACAGCACTTCCGACATCTTCCACGCACACACTAACTAAACTTACATCACAAGTGATGTGACTTTAGGCTTAGTTGTTATTGTAGTGGCAATTTTAGGATATGTTCAGAGGGTGGATCTGCTGTGAAATCCACAGTTAAATCCACAGCATTTCTTCGAAACCTACACTGGCCAATGCAGATTTTTCACAGATTCTGTTGTGGATTTTGTTGCTGACTTTTCTACATTGACTTTAATAGGAGACAGCAAGGTAGAAGAATCTATAACAAAATGTGTGACAATATCCACACTGGTTGGAACAGGTTTTGAAGCACAGATTTTTGTGCAGAGATGCTGTGGATTTAACTGTAGATTTTGAATCACCATTGCATCTCTATTCAGATATTAGTGATTAACAAATAGGTTGGTTAGTTTGTTAGCTTAAAAAGTTAAAATTTACAGAAAACAATGCTTGTAATGCCCACCTCTGTGATATTAACATGGCAATGATGTGTGGCATATTGCATCATTTTGGGCTGCTTTTTAGATAAATATTTGTATAATGATACTGTGCATAAAGAGTACTGAACTACTGTCACTCCTGTTTCCACCTTTTCCCAATTACTGCTATTAATTTCATGGAACATTAGATGCAGTCATTCTCATCTGTGGTACCAGCTGTCTGGTGCACGGGAAGACCTTAAGCCCATTGTACATTGGCATTTTATGCTCCTTTATAGGACTGCACTGTGCTCTACTGAATGGTTTTTAGAACATGCTTGTTTGCAAGGCAGCAGGAAATTTAAGTGCCTGCTTAACTGGTAGGCCAGGGCAAGAGAAAAGCAAATTATTAGTTGTTATGTTATTTTTATATGTTTTTGTTGTTGCTATGTTATTGTCGGTTTTGTTTGTATATCTTTTTTTTACAGTAATGTACCCATGTTTGTTTAGATAATGAACTTGTTAATTCATATTATTCATATAATGAATATGTTTCAAAGCTCAACTAGAAAGTCTTTAGTGCAAGAACAAATAAATATAAAATATAGTTTAGTTGGCTTGATGTTCAGATTTCAACTGGTTTGACCGAGATTCAGTTTATACTTGTGTAAAAAATAATGTAAATGTTAATATGATGAGACTTCTGACGAGCAAAAGATCTAGAATACGTTGAGAACAGATCTAGATAGAAGGGTCATGGACATGTCTTTAGATGTGGCACTGTGACGTCTCATCCAGGTTAGATAATTTTTATATTATGTAACAGCATTTTTTCTTATAGGCTAGTATAGCGTTTAGTATATACTTGACCATTTGCAAATAATATAGCAGGTCAGTCCAGGTAATTTCCATCAAAGATGTTTGAGACAGATGTTATCAATAAAGGACTGTTGGCCATTGTACAGTTTAAAAAGGGGTTGTCTCACTACAAAGACTAGCTTTCAACATGTAGGGAATAGTAAATGAAGACGTTTTCCAAATAGGTTGCTTTGTTTATTTATCGTTGTTGAAGAGATATGTGATCTCTAGGTTATTAACCTGCTCTGACCAACATAAATCATGTATTAAAACTTTACTTTTAATAATAATCTCTAAAAAATGAGGAGAAAAAGAAAAATAACATATAACCTTAACCTACAAAAAAATTCTAGCGTCACCCTAAAGACACAAGGAGGTGCGACCCCGAGACAGGCGGCCCTGTCCGGAACCTACACCCTAAATAATAAACGCCCTAACACATAAAATCGTCCCCGACATGTTTCTATGTCTCTCACAACACTTCATCAGGGACTTAGTATGGAAATAATAAAAGTGCGGGGCAAAACAGTGTGGTCCAAATAAAGGACCAAAAAACTCAGGTCCTATACTACAGACAATTTGTCTAAACGTTTGATTCACCGAGTATATGGAGGATTAATGGTCATTCCACCAACAAATAAGAGGACAGTGGTTATGGTGTCCATGCAGACCTCTATAAAAGCAAAGAGATCACAAAAACACTGGAAAAGTGGTATGGTATCCACTCAACTCCCTAGATGATAATAAATGTGGCAAAAAGTTCCCAGCAACGGTGCGCATCAATATGGAGTATAATATATACTATATATATATATATATAATTATATATATACTATAAAACACTATCCCAGCAAGAACCACCAAAATTTTTTTCCGCCTCACAGATCAAAGAGTATTTCCTGTATATCAGGACAGATTAAGAATACAAAAAAAAAAAATGTGTAAATATGGGAAAAGTTATCCTTGAAGATAGATTACTTTAATCTATGAAACACTGGTACATTGAAACCATACCATCGGTAATTTAAACATGTAATTAATACACTCCTCCACATTACCAATGCGAATCTACCACAGAGTCATAAAATAAAGACGTTCCCAGTCATAAGAATATCATACTCTCAATATAGACACCTGGTATATGGGGAATCCATACCATCCGGTATTTAAACATGTAATGGACTACACCCTCAACAATGCGCCCATAAGTATTCCACAAGTTCATAGACGAAAAACAATTCCCAGTCAAAAGCATACCATACTCCAAATACACACAAATCCCGCTAGCATAGAGATTAACAAAACTCACAAAATGGTTTATAGGCAACAGAAAAACTGCACTATTTCCGCAGTTTATCATATACTCAAAACCGACACCGTTACAATAAAGCACATGCGGCATTATTGGAGATCCTCCATACATGACGATCCCCAAAAAGACCTATGGGGATCCTCTCTCCTCAGGTAAGAGGGGCAGCTGCAGTCACAAGCTGCACACGCCGCAATCAATTGCGGTCCAGAGCGCCAAGCGACGTCCCCGCACTTCCGGTCTCGGCGCCGCAGCCGGTCCACATTAAAAAAAAAAGAAAGAATAAGACACAGAACAGCTAAACCGGTAACCCGGGCAACCTGACAATACACAAACCAGGCGCCGAGACAGAAGAGGCAGCAGAGTTATGCTGTGCCAAGTTTTACACAATAGACAAAACAAGGTATTAAACATGACAGTCAGGAACACCTATTCAATGGGATAAAGGCTGAAACTGACGGAAGGCAAGGATTTAATTAACATAACAAGTCAGGAACAACTAGTAAGTAATAAGGCTGAAATGACGGCAAACAAGGATTTTCAAAAGAAAACAGCAAAAATCCAACCGTTTACATTCAGTCCTTGTGGGGAGACAGTTTTGAGTCTAAAAATCCACTCTTGGTTTCCCTCTGAGAAGCAGCAACCTATCCCCCAGTGGCCGCCCCGAATAGGGGGGAAAACTCTGTCTCAATACCCCAAAAACTTGACACATACCAAATCAACCACCAATTATGTTACATATGTGCTCTTGCAATTGTGGTATCCTTGCCAAGCTTGAAATCAATCACGTGTTCACCCACACGTCCTACGAAATTCTCTGATGGTTTTTTCCAATATATGCCAGACCACAGATACAATTCAATTTATATATCACGCCTTTATCTATCTGCAATTAATGAATTGGCCAATCCTGGAAAATCCCTGTTAAGACACACGTTTGCTGTGAAAAATTTTTCTCCGGTTTCCACAGAAAATCAACAGGACAACGAGCAACCACTCCACAACAAAACCATCCCAGGACAGGTCGATTAAGCCAAGTTCTAGGGCTCAAATTACTATTCAAAATGGCTATGGTACTAAAAATTCCCGAAAGCTCTTACCACTTTACGTATAGGTGATATGGGGAATATTCCACCTATCACCCTTCCTCAGGTCTGAATCCAGCTTCTGAGAATTTCCCATTCTTTTGAGAATTATCTTCCGAACAGAGCAGCACACCTCCCCAATCAAAGTCCACCAATTACAGGCGGAAGATGCCCCAGTTTCTTTACTCGAATCACACCTTAGGAATCAAGAGTGTGCTCTTGGTTGTTGTACGAGCATTCCTAATAGGCCTTCTCCTAAGGACCCCATCCGATAGCCTCTATCAAGAAAACGCTTCCCTCACAGTCCTAGATTGATTTTAAATCCAATAGGTAGAACGAATTTCTCCTCAAACTAAGGTATAGCCTTTGGGGATTCCCCTCTTGAGAGGAACATGAAATGACTGCGTCCACCTCAAGAGGGATTGGTTAGAAGTCCGGCTTTCCGCGAAAGACATTGGGGTCTCCAGGAACCCCCCCGCTGTCTCCAGATTATGAACATCCAAAAATGAAGGAAGGGGGGGAGAGGAGGGGAGGGGGGAGAGGAAAGAGAGGGAGAAGGGAGGGGAAAGACATCTCATTAATCTCATACGTTGAACGAAAGATGTCAAATCATTACAATTTTCTTCAAAAAAATCACAAAGGCCACTTAAATCCTTCTAGGGTCCCATTCCACAACACCAGGATGTCATCGATAAACCTTGTCCCAAAATAAAATGATCATCCGTACAGAATTTATTAGCGTCATCCAAAAAAACAAAGTGATCCTCCCAACCAGCCCAGGAGCAGATTTGCATAGGCTGGCGCACAGGAGCTACCCATGGCCGTGCCCTGAGCCTGGTGGTAAGATCTTCCTTATTAAACACAAAAAAGTATTCTTGGCAGAGACACAAACTCAAGCGACAATTTGGGAGGACAAAAACCGTTGTGTTACCTGAAACTGACATCCCCGTGCACTCACAAAAATTCTCTGACGGCTCCTCAGCCCGCGAATCATGCGGGACTGGAGAGTTAAAGAGCCTCCACGTCAATGCTCAGCCAAAAGGCATGACTGGGGCACTGTAATACCCTCCAACTTGCGCAACAGATCCATCGAATCCCTAGTGTATGATGGAAGTGCCACCACAAAGGGAGCCAAAATCTTTTCGATGTAATGTCCTATATTTTGGCAAAGGCTTCCCACACCAGAGACAATGGGTCTTGCTGACGCACGGGAACACACTTCTATAGTACACCTTGAGGGTAAGCAGTTAAACAACGTCGCCATCCACTGGGAAAGGGGGCAGCATATAGTCAAACTCATCCCATACTAATGAACCTGAAACCAGAGCCTCTGAATAGATAGGCTTAAGTTTCTTCACAGATAGGATAGAGTGGGATTTGCAGCTCAAAAATTTATATCCATCCTGTCTTTCAAGATTAGTCATAACAACATAACTGTATCATAACTCATCTGTATATCAAGGGATCACTATGTTGCCCCCCTTATCAAGAGGGTTTTCATAGTGGATATTTTTATCTTCAGCCAGACCCTTCAATACTCATATACTCATCCTACTGCGCAATTTCACTCTCTAATCCACATGTTGTCCAATTTCTCTAGTTCGCTGAAGGTCAACTCAACAAACAGAGTCAATGTATGCGGACTCAGCTGAGGAGATCGTATACGTGTACATTTTATTTTTTAACTCAGTAAAGGGCCCCTTCCCCAAAAGGTTAGTGGAATCCTCAGTGAGGCTCTCAAGTAGTCTTAATTCATCCAGCATGTCAACTGGGTATACCCAGCTCAAGACCTCACCGTTTGTTCCTAGAAGTGAAAAAATTTATACAATGCAATTTTCGAGCAAAGGAGGTTCAGGTCCCTGCCGGGAGTGAAACAGTCTAACCCCCCTGTTTGGTACAAAAGATAACCCTTTACTCAAATATGGTCTCAATTTTCACTAAGGACTCCTCTTGATTTTATTTATAACTCAAAATTGGTGTCTGTTGTAGTACCAGAAGTAATGCCATAAGACACCTAATGGAGTAATTTTGCGAGGAGGCCCTAATCGCGAAAACGGATTGCGAATTCCCTCAGGGAATATGTTGTGTCCCCTAAAAAAGACAACGACTAGCTCTTGCACGTCCAAGTACGTCTCAAACCTCACATTCCGATTATCCCTACCTCTTCCCTTCGGGCGGCGCCCCTTGCTCTTCTCGATGATAGAGCCCTATCATAATTCTGAGCGACGATCATACTATCTCAGTAGAGGATAGCGAATCCGTCTCTAGTTCCCGCCTACACAATATCCCTTTCCCCCAAAAAAGAGTAGGCCTTGATTTTTAATCTTAAAATCGTTCACGTCACAGTAAACTGTTTGGCTTGCGTTCCTGATATGTAAACACTGGTAATCATCTTTCATAATTGTATATGTTGTAATTGTTTTTCTAGCTAGAAAGAGTCTTTCTCCTGCTGAAATGCCTAGTCACATTCAGCCTGTTCTTTAATTTTGTCATTCAGGGACATCCAAATTAGAACCTCTCCATCATCCCAAAAGCAGTGCATAAACCTGCAGTGGAGCTCGTAGTCGCTTCCTTCTCCACAGACAGAAAGGCAGACAGCCTCTCATTTTCTTTGCTGTTCCTGGGTCATAAAGGTGATTCTAAGACCCCTAGGGACAACATCCCTTTGTTTAATATACGCTTCAAGTCTTTGTACCTCCCACCAAGAGGCTATCTGCCCTTTGTACTATAATGTAAGTACTCTAAACGCTACTTTAAACGTTAGGCGTGAATTTCCGCTAGTACTCCAAGGCTGTTCAAAAATACACACCCTAGCCTCCGTCAACCATGACTAGTGGTCCAAACCTATCGAAAGGGGACCAGCCATTTACCTGTAGTAACAATTATTAATAGAACTAACGACAATCACAATGGAAATATAAGTGTTTAAAGGAAATTTCCTCCCCAAATAGTATAATACATGAAAAAATCCAATATCCTAACGCAACACTAAATCAATGTACTAACACTTCACTTCTAATAATAATCTCTAAAAAATGAGGAGAACAAAGAAAAAAAACATATAATTAACCTACAAAAAAATTCTATCTCACCCTAAAGACACACAGGAGAGTGCGCGCCCCGAGAAGGGCGGCCCTGTCCCGGAACCTACACCCTATAAATATTAAAGCCCTACAACACGAAAAATAGTCCGCGACATGTTTTCTATTTACCCATCACAACACTATCACTCAGGGGACTTAGTATGGCGAAAATATAAAAAGTGCGGGCAACAGTGGTCCAAATAATAAGGACCAAAGGTCCTATACTCACAGAATTTGTCCTAACACCGTTGAAAATCACCGAGTATATGAGGACTCTAATGGCGTCATTCACCAAAATAACGAGACCAGTGGTATGGTGTCCACTTGCAGACACTAACAATAAGCAAAGAAGATCACAAAACACTGGAAAAGTGGTATAGGTATCCACTCGACTCCCTAAAGATAATATATGCAAGCAAAAGTTCCTCAGCACACGTGTCCACTTGGAGTATAGATATACTATATATGATAACAACACTATCCCAGCAAGAACCCCAACATTTCATATCGCCTCACAGAGTCAAAGAGGCATTTCCTGTAATATCAACGACAGATAAAGAATACCAAATAAAAAAAAATGTGTAAATATGGCAACCAATTTAATTCTGAGGATGATAAATTTGGTATATGAAACACCCATACCATCCGTAATCTTAAGCATGAATTAATACACTCACTCACATATCCAATGAATCTACACAGGAGGTCCATAAAACGAATAGAGTTCCCAAACATAAGACTAAAACAGTGAAGTCTTTTAAAACATGAGTTTATGCTTGGTTCTAGGATAATACTGGATTTATTCATGTTATATAAATTGGAGGAACATTTCTTTAAACACTTATATTCCCTTATTGTCGTAGTTTATTATTAACCTGCTCTGCCCTGCTCTCCCTTGCTGTTTTTGTTATCTGTTAGCCAGGATGCCATCATCACACAACTTGAGTATTACCTTATCTAACAAACAAAGGAGACTAATTACTTCTGTTTACTTTTTAGCTCTAAGCTTCTTTGGTACTTTAGATAAAACATCTTCCTGCGCTCTCATGTCTCAGTAATAAGCAGAACTTTGAATATGGAGCTGATACGCTAATCACTGCCATATAACCACCCACAGCCTAACTGGGAAGAGACAGGAAGCATGGTTGAAAGCTACTTTTGGCTGTTAAACAGCGTGGCGAGACAACCCCTTTCAACTATGGTAGCTCGGAGACTGATAATATCTGTTTAAGGCACCATTCACCCAAACATATTAGTGATCTATTTTACATGTAAATCTATGTGCCACACTATACAGTAGCTACTTAAGCCTTTGTGTTGGAGACATGTAGACATTTTTTCTTATTGTACAGAATTAAAAATCATAACCTACTCCAATGCATATCAGATAACTTATATTTTCCCCCCTTTAAAAATTTTCCCAAAAGGAGGGACCAATGGTTTCCACGGAACCTAAAGTATTGTGTTTTTAGCACTGTATGGATTCACAGGCTCCATGCTTACTACTCTGTCATTCCATTGGCCATATATTTTAAGTGGTTGCACAGGGGGCCCAGCCATCCCTTCAGAACCCCGGGCCCCTTTTGTCCGGCGCTGCCCTTGATTTTCCGGGCCCCGGTTTACTCACCGGGAACCCTAAGGCCTTAAAACCCTTTCCCAGGCTTTATCTCTGGTTGACATGGGTGGGTGTGATGTAATATCTCATGCGCCTACACCCCTCAATTGGAAAGCTGCCTGCGTGGTCACGTGGGGGGGGTTTGGGGAGAAGGTGAGTTAATTATTTTTTCTAAAAGGGGCCCCGGGCCTCCCCCGTCCATGTAGGGCTACCTATTGCCTACCTCCCTAGTACTGAGGCCACCTACACCTACTCCCTAGAAAACGGGGCCCCATTACGCTACCTAGCTTCTTTACCCTAACTTTAGTTTACCTGACTAGCTAAAAAATCCCTATTAACTCCCTGGGACCCACCTACACCCTCCTTTTAGCTCCCTGGGCCCACCTAAGCCACCTAGTTGTGGCCAGCTAATTAACTAACTACATGGGCCTCCCTCCCCCTATTAACTCCTGGGGTCCTATGACCAACTACTACTGGGGCCTCCCCTATCTACCTGGGGCCTACTATGCCCCTTCGGGGCCTAAAACTGTTGCATCCTTGCCTACCTCCTGGGGGTTTCCCTATAACTGGGCCTAACTACCCCCTAATAGGGCCTCCCAACCCCTATGTCCAAAGGCCTACCTCCAGGGCCTCCAAACCCTACAAAAGGGGTATAACTAGCTACCTGGGGCCTACCTACCTAAATGCGGCCCTGCCTACCTACCCAAATGAACCCACCAACCTAGGTTGGAATCTGGGGGGTACAGGCACAGAAAATAACAATCCCCAAGGGGAAAACCCTCTTTTCTACTCCCTCTTTAGGGAAATTTGCACTAAGCTATGGCCCATACCCCTCCCAACCCTGTAAAGTTTGTACAGAGGGGGGGGCTGTAAAGGGAGGGAAAAGGGTACACCTACCGGGGGGGCTAACTACTTTCTCCTCCTACCCAGGGCCCAACCATTCCTACCTAGGGCCTCTACCAGGCTTTTACGCCTACAAATTTGGGGTATCTATGCTTTTTTTCGGGGCCTAATGCTCCCCACTTACCCACCCGGGGCCCACCAACATCCTAGGGTAAATACTAAATGGGGGCAACCCGCAATTGGCCAAGGGGGTGTTTAATGGTTTTTGAGGGGTACGGCCCCAAAAGAAAGCTCCGGGGGGAGCCGTCCCCCCCTTGAGTTGGGGCCCCGGGAAAACTAGGGGGCCGCCCTTCCCCCCCCGGGGGAAATTTATACAGAGGGGGAGAAAGTGAAGGGGTGCTGGAAAAGGGGTTTTAAGATATTTGTGTCCAAATCTGCGGGAGGTGGGGCCCCCCCCCCCCCGGGGGGGCAATGGTTATCTGGATCAGATTCAAAATAAAAGGGAAAATGAACAACGCATCAGAGAAATGTCACTTGTGAGTCACAAGATGTAACTGCACTGTAATCATTCATGTCTGCAGAGCTTGTACACTGGTGTCCTCAACTATATGGTCACTGTATGGTGATAATATACAGCCTGCAGAGCCTTTGTAAACTGCTGTCTATCATTATATTGTCACTGTATGGTGTAATATACAGTCTGCAGAGCCTGTATACACGAATATTAACCCCTATATGGTCACTATATGGTGGTAACATACAGTCTGCAGAGCCTGTACACTGGTGTCTACCACTATATGGTCACTGTATGGTGGTAATATACAGTTTGCAGAGCCTGTGTACATGAATATATACCACTATATGGTGGTAATTTTGGCCTTTGTATACTGACCTTTATACAGTAATAGTATAGGGGAATAATGCACTCACTATGTGGTGGTAATTTGTGGTCATGTTCTGGCTATATAATCTGGTCCATCTGTAGTAGGGTTACTGGTAATATTACTCTTGATATAGTGGTATTTGTTTGGTAGCAGTATATATGATATGGTGAGGTATCTGCTCCTTGCATTATCTAATAACTGCATGACTACTATTAAGAGGTCCCGGTAAATGGTCGGAGGAGGGGGGACAATCTAAGAGTTTGCTATGGGGCCCAGGCTTCTCTAGTTATGCTCCTGAGTAGAAAGAAGTGCCTTAGCTACCACAGGAGCACCATCTGACAAAAATGGAATCATAAGAAAATCACACGCTGTGGCCTACATTTAGTCTATGTAGCCATAATGCAAAGCAGTAACATTGGTTGTGAATTTGTTTTGTTATGTTAAAAAGTGGTGCTGTGTAAATCTGTCCCTGTTTCAAGACTGAATCTATCGAAAAATATTGGATTTAGGATGTCCCAAACCTGACTTTTTTTTACTTCGTTCCTAACCCTAACCATAGCCGTAACCCTTACCTTAAAGGGGATGTATCGCTTCATCAGTTCTGCTGTTTCTTAAAGCTTGATTCTCTCAGTTCCTGAAATCCAGGGGCATTTCTTCCTCTCCCAGCTGGGTGTTTCTTAACTGAAGGGGGATAACATCACCCCCCCCTTCACTGTTCATACTCGCTCCCGAATCAGTGTGTTCAACCCCTCCACCCCCTCCACATATCACTGTTTCGTTCCTCTCCTTTTGCAGTCTTATTTTGTAAGAGCTGTTTACATACCACAAGCCTGCTTTTAGTCTAGACAGCCTTCTATGAACTCAGAGCACTGATCTCTTCTCCTCTCACAGCTGGAGGTTTGTTACAGTTGAATCCAGTCTTCTATGAACTCCTCCAGCTGGTGGCTGTGCAGAGTGAAATGCTGCCGGCCCCTTACACGCAGGAGCATTAGGCACCGAGGGACAATTCTGCTGTTTTCTGATTGTAGAAGCAGCTTCAGTGTCAATGAGGAGCTGGTGGCTGTATAGAGTGAACTTGTTACCGGCCCTTTATTCTGAATGAGAGAGGCAGGAATGCACGCTCCCGTGAATACGACCGGGGCGAACAAAATGTAAATTAGTAGAGCCGACAGCCAGTGAAATGCAAGGAGGTGGGATCCTACAGGCACTGGGGAACATTGTTTACACAAAACAAAGATAAGGGAGACTGTGAAAACAAGACAGCTTTGCAAATGACATCCAATTGCAAAGTTGCTTGTTTTCACTGTCCCCTTATTCTGAAGACCATTTAATGAAATTATACAACCTCTTTAAAGAAGCTCTTCACTTTTTTTTTCCTCTAGTTCATTATAAATTTCTTCTAGGTACACAGTAGTGCCAGTAATTTTGCTTGCCTGTGGCTGAATACAGGATTTCTCACTGTTGCCACTGGGTCATGTGATCTGCTGAACAACATAGCATGGTTGTGTAACCCTCTCTATGCATTCCTATGGGAGGTTCAAAGTCAGTCTCATAGGAATATATAGAGAGACAGACCTCCTGTTAACATCAAAAGAGCAGTGTTTTTCAGCTAAACAGAGTGCAGGTTATGTGACCTCAGACAGAAATCATGTATGTAACTGTAGTTAAGCAAAGTTACTGGCAGTGCAGTGTAAAACTAAGTTCTAATGAACTAAAGCAAAAAAAAAAAAAAATCTTGAGTGGTCCTTTAAGTGGGGATTAAGGTTTTCAGGCCTTTTAAGGGTTAATTTTCCTCTCCTTAGTGCTATTGGTTCAACCAGCACTGTCATTCGAATGTCATGTCACGAGTAATGGTGCCGGAGGACCTGGAAGTGACATAGAGAGGTAGGTTAATCCTAAAAATGCTTAAGAACACTAACGGCAAGTTAAGGTTACGTTACCAATTAGGGTATGTTCACACAGTATTTTTTCGGGGCACATTTTGCTGTATAATTGCACTAAATTATGGCCAAAAATACGCCCTGCAAAAATGGTAACAGTACAAGTAAAATCAATGTCGTCGTTGAGTCCATGGTGATTTTACAATAATATTTTATGACACGCAATGTATGCCTGTAAAAAGAAGTTATGCGTCACTTCTTTCACATGTATTAAGCGCCACAAAATACAAATGTATGGAAAGGCCTCGCTACATTGCGCGTTGTTTATGAGATGTTAAAATGTGCGCCGCTAAACGCCATGTGAACGTACCCTTGGAGACAATTTTTGGCCAATTTAAGCCAAAATTTGATTCAGGCCAACACTATTAACAAAAAAAATTGTAACTGAGTAATACTAAAAGTACTAAAATTCTGTCCTTTATGTGATCCACATAAAGGACAGAATTCACCAGCGATGAAGTTGATGCTATAGTTTTCTCACTTCCAGTCTTGAACCAGCGAGTTGACTGCAATAGTTCTATAAGTGGCACAATTTTCTCCTTTTCAAGTCTCCCTAGGCATAGACTGCACCTTTGTACCGAGATCTAGATTTTTGTCACTTTCTGCAGCTTATAAAGGGTAACGGTAGATCCCCATTGACAAGAGCATTGAAGCTGAGATGAAAAGTGAATACTGTGTAAATGACTGCATTTTGACATTTGTCTGTTCCTCCAATGTGAAGTACAATATCTGCAACACATCAGCTGCAAATAGACTAATCCTGTGTCATTTTACACAACAGGGACAGATTCCAGGGGATGGCAAGAAATCCAGATATGAGTCAGTTATGAACACAAGCTTGTCATGTGCTAATTGTCTTCTGTTACTGAGATATGTGCCCGCAGTCCACACTTCTGACGGAGAATCTGTCTGTCTTGGAGCTACCCAGACAAGTAATACGTTTGAGCAGATGAGAAATTATGAATGATTGTGCTTGTAGCTGCTCAAATATAATAAAGAGGGTTGATCACTGTTTACATGCAATACATCATCATGATAATGGTCATTGTCAGATAAATACATTTCTGAAGGTCAGATTCATTTTCTGGCTGATGAGACAAATTTCAATCAGTGCAAATGACCATCTACTCACATCAATTTTGATAAAAGGCTTTCTCCAGGGTTGTAACATTAATGGCCTGTCCTTTGGATGGGACAATAATGTATGATCAGGGGAGATTGACCTTTGGGACCCCTTCCAATAAAAGGTCCCTTTCATTGTCTACATGAGTACAGAGGTTTGTCCATACAAGTAGATGTGTCTGAAACTACTGCTTGTGCCACCAGATCCTCAAAGATCTAACACCATTGGCCTATCATGTATTGTTTTCAGAGGTGCATTAAAGAGGTTGCCCATTACAAATAAAAAAAAGTTATACTCACCTCCCCTCTCACCTTGGATCCAGTGCTGTGCCGTCCTCACTCACCGATGGAGCCTCTGATTGGCTGCAATGGTCACGTGCAGTTGGCTGACAGCACTGTTTGGGAGTAAGTGATCCGTGCAGTGATATCAGCCAATGTCACGTGACTATTGCAGCCAATCAGCAGGCGCAGCAGGGCTTTCCCAATGGAATCAAGACTGCAGGAAAACAAAACTAAAAGTGAGGGCGGCAAGGTAAGTATTTAGGGGGACAAGTAAGAAAACTTTCTAGATGTAAGACTGTCTTTATTGCCCATAGCAACCAATCAGAGCTCCCCTTTCATTTTTCCAGAGCACTATATGAAGCAAAAGCCAAGCTCTAATTGGTTGCTATGGGCAACAAGGACAGTCCATTAGGCTATGTTTAAACGGCTGACTTGAACGCTGTTTTTGGCGCTGTTTTCGAGCGTTTCCGCTCCCAAAACAGCATCAAAAAAAGCGTCCAAAACACCCTCAGTTCAAGTTTCATTGATCCCTATGTAAAACAGGTTTGTAATTCACATACAAAGAGGTTTTTACGCATGTTTTAGGTGCTTCTTTGGACGCTGAAAAGAAATGTCATATCAATTCTTGAAGCATTTGAGCACTGAAAATCCCCATAGAAATCAATGGAGAGCTTCAAAACCTCGTCCAAAACCTCAGTGCGTTTTTGATGCATTTGTGGCGCATTTCTCAGCGTGTTTTTTGCCTTGGCTATTAATTTGTATGGGTGAAACCCTCGTCCAAAGCCTCATCAAAACCTCGTCTGAAAAGACGCTTTTGAAGCGCTTTTCACACAATATTATATTCAGCATCAAAATCAGCCTTGTGAATACAACCTTAGACAGTTTCCATACATGTGGCCCTAAGTATGAAATTACAGAAGGTCATTTAGATTTTTGGACAATGCAGGCTACTAGCATTTCTGGCTTTTTATTGTTCTCGTACTGAGCCATTATCAGGGGATCCCTAAATGGCTCCAGTTGACTTCGGAGGTCCTGATTGATGGTTCAGCACAAGAGTCAGGCTTTGCTCATACAGGGGCTTCCCATAATATAATTTCATGTATACGTCGTGCTATATGCTGAGAGCCAGGAGGCCCACTACTACTTCTGACCACACACAAAGGGTACAAGTGGCAGTCATTTAGTTTAATTAGAGAAGTCATGTATAACTCAGTGCGCATGACGTCAGTCATCATTATCATGGGATGTTATATACTGCATGGGATGCGTCGTTCTGCTTTCACACATGAGGCAAAGCTATCAATTCTTGCCGGAGCTGGGACCAATGAGTAGCAGAAGGATTAGATGCTACATCTCTTCATTGCTTGGCTATTATATCTAATGATCCTGATACTCTAAAGTCCCAGTTCCCATTCAGATTATAGACTTCCTCCATACAGAAGAACCTGGAGCATGCAAAGAATTGGGAATGGGGGGAGCAGAGACCAAATATAATAAAAGATCACTTTTATGGCTACCCCAGAGCTTTGGGCCTCAATGGTTATCCATATTGCTTATATTGTAGCTGTATGTTATAGTCCTGGAGAATCCTATTGACAGGGACGTAACTACCGGGGTAGCAGTTGCTACGGGGCCCCTGGGCTTAGGGTGGCCCCGGGGCAGCTGCTACCGTGTCCGCTACCCCGGTAATGCCGCTCCTGGGCCCGCCGGCAGTGAACTTAACAGTTCACTGCGGCGGGCGGGGAGCTGCGGGGCCTGGCGCATGCTGCCTCTGAACGCCCGGGCCCCCTGGCCTGAGCGTTCAGAGGCAGCGCTACAGGGAGTTAGCAGAATGGAGCGCTGATCGCTCCGCTCTGCTACTTCCCCCTGCCGGCGCTCTGTGGTTACGTGGGCGCGCGCGGTGACGTCACATCCCCGCGCCGCCCGCGCTGAGCGCAGAGGCTGCAGGGAGAGCAGCGGACAGGAGCGAGCGGCGCATCGGGGGAGCCTGGACCGAGGTGAGTAAACTATTTATTATTTTACCTACCCCATATGCCTGCCTATACCTCCCCATATGCCTGCCTATACCTCCCCCATATGCCTGCCTATACCCCCATATGCCTGCCTATACCCCCCCCATATGCCTTCCTATACCCCCCATATGCCTGCCTATACCTCCCCCATATGCCTGCCTATACCCCCCCATATGCCTGCCTATACTCCCTCATATGCCTGCCTATACCCCCTCATATGGGCACTCTATTGGCTACCTGAACCTTGCCTATTTGGGGCCCCATATATCCTATCTAAACCCTTCCTGCCTAAATGGACCCCATATAGCCAGGGGGCAGGTGCTGGAAAAGTCAGGATTCTAAGATATTTATGTCTAAATCTGCAGGAACAAGTGGTCGGGAGATGTCATCATGATGGCGGACTGGACCGGATGCAGAACAAAAGAGAAAGTCAACGACTGGTCAGAGAAACGTCACCTGTGAGTAACAAGATGTAACTGCACTGTAATCACTTATATGTCAACAGAGCCTGTGTACACTGGTGTCTACCACTATATGGTCACTGTATGGAGGTAATATACAGTCTGCAGAGCCTGTGTACACTGGTATATACCACTATATGGTCACTATATTATTATATATTATTATTATTATTGACAGTATTGGTCTTTGTAGACTGTTCAGTTTTTGTGTAGGGTTTGTATTCAGTCATTATTTGGTGGTAATTTGTGGTCATGTTCTGGCGGTATAATCAGGTCCATATGTAGTAGCGTTATTGGTAATGCTGGTCTTAGTATAGTGGGATTTGTTTGGTAGCAGTATGATGGTGATATGTAGGGTGAGGTATTTGCCCCTTGTATTATCTACATTATCTAACAGCATGTCCTGGTACATGGTCGTGGTCAGGGAGGTGGGTGAGGGGGGGGGGGGGCATCCAAAAGTTTGCTTTGGGGCCCTTGCTACTCTAGTTACGCCCCTGCCTATTGATAATGGTCTGATGGCCTAAAATTTGATTACAAGCTATGCATGTACATCCATCCATGAAGGAGTATATATTAATGGCCTGTACTTAGAACATGCCATCCATTTGGAGGTCAGTGATCATCTGACCCCTGGGAGCTCCACTGATCCCTAATAAGATACTGATCATTATGAGCATTCAGAGTGCAGCTCAGCCCTATTCAATAGGACCTATAAATAATAATATCTTATATTTTAATGACATTGGCTGCAAATTGTTACTTTTATGTCCAGGATTAGAAATAACTTGTAACTCTTCCAGACTGATGTGTTTCAACTTCTTTATCTTATCTCTTTTATGTCCCAATGTTACTGAAGTAGAGCTGTGCTGCAAAAATAAGGCTTTTATTACTGTATAACAACATAAAAGATTACTGTCAGGCTGTAGTAGGTATCCGGTTAAGGTCAGAGATAGTAGTTGATTATTGCTGGTAAAGTCCTACCACTGGTTATTAAAGGGGTGTTCCTATCGGACATTAACGGTATATTGATAAGATATGCTATAAATGTCCGATAGGTATGTGTTATCTGTGTTCTGCAGGTCAATATATTTCTGGTGATACCAAATATGTAGGGTTTTCATTGTATTTTAGTACTTTTTGAAAAAAAAAAACTCTCTTGAATGAAGTAGGAAGTAATAGAAGTGCTTACATGGCGGCTATGGAAGACTTGATTAGCCTTCCAGCTGCCTTGGTAACCGAGCAGCACCCTGCAACCTCGCCAGTTGGAGGGAAAAATGGCCGCAATGGCTGTTATGTCTAAATGGTTGAACAGCAGGGATCGGAGTCAGCTTTGTTCCCTGCTGTTAGTTAGCAGTGGGTGTCAGCTGTAATAATCAGATTGCTCCTGCTGCATATGGAGCCGATTCAGTAAGTGAGCCGGCGCCAAATTCCCTTGCTGGCATTGTGACGTACCTGTATATCAAATGTTGATAAGGGTTAAAAGAACGTATTATCAATATTTTTACTTTTTACTAATTAAAACCAGATACCAATACATATTCTTTTCTTCTTTTTTATTTTTTCTGATTGTAGATTTTTTTTTTTAATTCTGTAGTCTTTGTTATCTAATCTGAGCTGATTTTAACAGCATTTAGAGAAATTTTTTTTACAGCAGCTACATGGACATAGGAGCCCGTGAACAGGAGCAGACTTATTGACTTCTATAGGAGAGTTTTCTAGGCATGCTCTGTGACCTAGGAAGTCACAGTGCAGGAAGAGGATGAGCTGTGACTGTCTCCTATTGTGACTGGTGGATCCTGTGTTATCTATACACACTGGTGTCACCTTTCAATGTAATTTTGATAATGAGGAGACCCCTAAGAAGTCATCTCTACGGAACAGGAAGTGTCAGACTATTATTAGCAGTGTTGAACTGAAGTTTCTTGAACCCACCAAAGGAATTATTCTAAGGGCCCACTCTCTATGTATACAGGACATGTGCATGAAGTGTTTAATAGAATGTCTGGTGAGTGGTTGTAAAGTCAGCTGCCACTGACACTGCCTTATGCTAGACCTATTGAGCCCTAAAATATTAGATATCAAAGCTTGGGCCCTCCAGAAGATCTTTTGGTACTCTCCTGGGAAAGTCCAACCCTGATTATTAGTCTTAATGGGCAAAGTGAAAACAGCAAGATTTTAGGACTAAAAAAAAATTAATAGTTGTATATATAAAAAAATTCTAAAAACATGTGTTTAACGTAGAAATGCATGACAAACAGTAGGTTGTTTTCTGATGCCACATTCCTCTTAAGTGCAGGCAATAATTGCTTCCCAAGGGTAAATGAGTGTTGTGTTTTGCATTTTAGTGGAAATATCAGAAACATTTCAGTGTGATTTTATCTGCAGTAATACATTTCCACAGCACTGAAAGCTGGTCATATGGTATACTTACAAAATATGTGTGCTTTAAATTTAAATATGTCCTATCAATGAATTAGTTAACAGCAGTAATGTCATTGACTGTGAACAACCATTCCCTATTTAAGCTTGCAAATATATCACAATTACAGAAAAATATCTGATAAAAGTTCCAAAAATATGTTTTAAAACGTGTTTTTTTTTGTTTGTTTTTTTACTATAACCATAGATGTAGTAATTATTATATTGGTAAGAAATATGTAGTGTTGTGTGTCTCATTGGTCATATAGAGTGACATGTATGAATTCTGGCGCTGATAGAGCAGTTATAAATCTAACTTCTTCCAGTTCTAACTTGGTCTGGCTGTTTTAACTGTTCTGTGCCAAAGTTTTGGCGTCAAAGAATCATAAATGTGTCTACTTCTACTAATGTGGTGCGACACCCCCAGAATGCCCATATTTGTCGTGCTAAAAAGTCTCTTTGGCGCGGTATCGAGGCACTTATCGCACCAAAGTTTGGAGTACGCCTGTTCATACATCTATAGAACTGGTCTACTACAGATTTTTGAGGCCAGAATTCTGGCGCAGCCCCATTCACACATGTCGTCCATAGTGACTGCTGATTATTAATACAGTTTTCTTATTATAACCATAGATGCAATAATTATTACATTGGATAGAAATACATAGTGCTGTGTGTTTGGACTTATAAGGCAACATGTTTGAATGTTGACACTAACAGGCCAGTCCTAAATAGCTTTAAAGGGGTTGTCTCACTACATTAATTCATCCTGTTTTCTTGGTTTCACTTTGAATTCAGGGGCGTGCTTACTGTTTTCTACTAGGCTGAAGTAGAAGCCAGGTCTGTAGTCATAGCAACCAGTGCAGCCTATCAGGAGAGATATAACAGGTCTATAGTGACCTGAGGAGCTCATGCAGCCCATACAAGAGGGGATATCTAGGAATAGTTAGGACACTGTTAACGGACACATATTGCAAAGTGACTTGTTTTTGCAAGAACTGTAACATAAAAAGCAGCAATCCTTGCAGTGAGACAACCCCTTTAAGGCCGTGTAGAATGTGCCAGAATGTATGAACCTGTTCTTCTGCAGGTCATACATACAGGCGCAGTGTAGTGCCAATACGACAAGTCTGGCTCAGGCAGACCGCCTTTATCCTGGTCTGGCTGTTCTTACTTTTATGCACCTAGTTTTTGAATGTCTCAAAAAAGTGGTGTGAAACGCCACCAGAACGCCCCCTAAACTTTGGCGCTTTAAAATGTGTCGCCCCGGCGCTTATCGTGGCAGAGTTTGGAATGCGACTGTTCATACATCTATAGAACAGGGCTACTAAAGCTATTTGACACCAGATAACTGGCACAGCCCCGTTCTTACATTTCGCCCATAGTGACTGCTGATTAATTGAAAAGGAGTTGTATACAATTAGAGAACAGTTTCTGGTGTTTTGCATGAATCAATGCCCTCTTTCCTCCTCCCAGTCCATGGGCTGCATGTAGTGATGCCCACCTCCTCTGTGCCTGTCTGTATCAGGAATACAGCATTATTCTGTATGGCAGCAGATGAACCCAGAGCTTGCATTTTACTGCAGCAATAAACAATGCAAACCTTTGCCTGAAATGTACTTAGTGACTTTTTTAAAGTGTCCCCACCATCCAGTGATGATTCACTGCTTCGCTGCCCATTATATTTTCTAAAGGTCTTTCATTTGCTCTTGCACAAGAACACAGAGGGTCATTGTCGTACGCTGGGAATACATCTGCCAGTGGATTGCACGAAGGATTAAACTGATTGGAAGCAGAAAAAGAGACGTTGCCCATAGCCAAGCAGGTTGAGCCGATTTTCAATTGAGCAGCATGTAAAAACATCTGTAATCAAAGCAAACTATAGGATTAAGCATAATATGTTTCTGGCTGGATGTTCTATATGAGAGGACTTGACTGAGGTCGCTTATTGACAGGGAGAACACATCATTTCCCGGCGACAGCTTGTCTCCTAGATGGTCCCCAATAATGCAGATTAAATTACTTTGCCTAATAATGCAGATTGAATTATAATACACTTTATGCTGCTTTAATGCATATTCATCAGATAAAAGCTAGACAATTATTTAGATAGGTTTCTGGGTATTTTTTAGCAGGTGGAGATTGTTTGGGGATTTGACCAGCATGGGATTTAAGGAACAAATTATAATCCACGAAACACATGGATTATGTGATGTATAAAAGTGAGAATATAAGCAGATTTTCTGAAGATTTTTGGTCCAAGGTCCAGTAATGACACACAGAACAGGCTTCTGTCTCATTAGAATAATGATTTGGATGAGCCCGTACAATGTCTCCTGTCCTAGAAATTATACCATATGAGGGGTGGAAGCTGGGAGAAATGTCCGAATATTGCAGTTGTTCAGGAGACGTGAAAATGCTTTGTGTGGAAAGTAATCTCTGCATTCATTCCGTTTCTCATTTCTTCGTTAGGAAATAATTGATTTAGGCCGTGACCCTTCAGAAAATCCAAGCAAGAGCCTCCGGGCCACAACTAAAACTTACCCAACCTTGCAGAAAATCTTCATGTGTTAATACTAGATAAAGCAAAATCTGTAATACTTTTTTTTGCCAATAGGACAAAATCAATAAAAGTTCAAGCTTGCTGCCTGCATTTCTAAAATGCTTCAAAACAAAAGGATTTAGGCATTTCTTCTGAAGAGAACAGAGGAGACTGCAAATATGTTCGGATAGACAGACTGAGCTGAGCTGATTTTGTCATTTGGCAGATTCCATCATGAGATCCTTATTTGTAATGGGCTATAGGGCTACATATAAATCTACCCAATTATCCAAGCTCGGTGCAAAAAAAAAATCAAACCAAATGGTTAACTTGCAAATTCCACTCAGCTGCATAGATCTCTATTTTATGGATAGCACCAAACAGTTATCGGTTGCTTGATGAATTTATCATTTAAGTCACATCCTTATTTCTGGGGGGGGGAAAGGGGATGTTTGCGAAAAGCCAACATTTCCTACACCTACTTTAGCTAAAGAATGTTATATAATTTTACCTTTCTGTGCAGTGATATTATGATGTGTTATCTATCAAGTTTAGCTTTTCTATATATGTAGCAAATTTATAAAGAGGTGAGTTCCTTACAATAAATTTGTGGCATTGTCCACGTGTCAGAAACTGAAATCTACACCAACTGTGTGCTGACATTAATCTCTGCTACAATTTACACCAAATTAAAGTGTATCTTATGGCCGTTGGAGGCTATGCCTATCCCACTGTGCTCCACCCACATGTGGGAGTGGTCCACATACAGCAAAAAATAAATAAAAAATGGCAGATCGGGCATATTCATTTGCTTTTATAGTTTTCAGTGTATTAAAAGAGGCATGGAATCACGGGATAAGGATGTAATTCTACCGCTGTACAAAGCATTGGTGCGACCTCACTTGGAATATGCTGTTCATTTCGGATCTCCAGTCTATGGAAAGGATGTAATGGAGCTAGAGAGAGTGCAAAGATGAGCAACCAAACTTATAAGAGAAATGGAGCATCTTAGTTATGAGGAGGGATTAGTAGAATTGAACTTATTTAGTCTTGAGAAAAGACGGCTTCGGGGAGACATGATTATTTTATATACGTATATAAATGGCCCCTACAAAAAGTATGGGGAAAAGCTATGTCATGTAAAGCCCCCTCAAAAGACAAGGGGACATTCCCTTTGTCTGGAGAGAAAAGGATTCAATCTCCAGAGGAGAAAAGCGTTCTTCACTGTAAGAGTAAGAACTGTAAATCTGTGGAATAGCCACCTGAGGAGCTGGTCACAGCAGGAACAGTTGGGAGTTTCAAGAAAAGCTTAGATAACTTCCTGAAACGAAAGAATATTAATGCATACATAGCTATGTAAAATTCTGGATCCTGGCTGGTCACGGCTCTGGGGTCAGAGATGGGGTCTCCACTGGAGCAGATTGGTTCTTGCTTTGTGGGTTTCAGGGCATTAACCAGTGGTGAGGCTGGGCTTGAAATCCTTGTCTCCCTCCCTTCACCCACATTTTTACCCACCCTTCGTTGAACTTGATGGACACGTGTCTTTTTTGAACCGTACTATGTAAGTATGTAACAAAAAGCAGGAATACTGCATACTATAAATAGCTTACCAGTGGACGCTAACTCTGCATGACAACACAGAGTCCATGCATGTGTATACATAGGGCAACATGTATTATTTTTGGTGCCCAGGTGCCATTTTTTTCATGTGCATTTGTAACGTAGAATGCGCCTGAATTTATGAAACTGTTCTACTGTGGGTCATATACTTAGCGCTTTCTAGCTACAACGCAACACTTCAGGCTCAGGTAAACCCCTTTTAAAGTGCTCTACCTGTTCATAAGTCATAAATGTGTAGCTTCGTACGGTTGTAGTGCGACAATCCTCCAGCACATCCTCCGTGCACCCATTTAAAAATAGAGTGAACGGAGCTGTGCTAGTTTATAGCTAAAAAGACAGCAGACGTCTGGTGCAGCCCTGTTCACACATGTCGCCCCATGTAAACTACAGAATTATATAATCATCTATCAGGTTCATACATGTCGCCCAGAGTGTGTAGGTCACCCTAAAGCACAATTTAACCAATAGAAGCAATGGTTTAGGAGGAGAATGCCTATGTGATAGCATATGTTATGTGATGGAGCATCTTTGCCTTCATAAACAGATGGAGGCACAGCAAGGTATGGTAGGCTACAGTAGGCTATGGAAATTGTATAACAGATCTGTACAACACTGATCTGTTAATAAATAAGGCCTAAGAATTCACTCACAAATACATCCTACAGATGTAGCAAAGGTAAATTTGACAGATAATGCACCATGATATCAAGGCACAGAAACTTATCTCAACGTTATCAATATTTTTCTATGGCTTTGGTTGTGATCCAGATAACTTAAAAAGCCCTGATATTTCCATCAAGTTAAACTTTGCTACGCATGCTTTGGCTTGAAACACCCTTTGCATACAGTCAGGGGCGTTGCTAGGGTCCTAAAACATCCGGGGCTCGGGCCCTTTGTGTTTTTCTGGGTAGGTCTGGGTTCACACGACATTTTTCAGCCTCATTGTGAAACTGTGGATGTTTTTTTACAGGAAAAACCTTGTGTTCCTGTCACTAATTTTCTGCACATCCCACACAGATCCCGCCCATCTCCTCAGCAGTCACTGTACAGTAAAAATCACCAATGACAAATTTACTTTTCAGACTTCTCACCTTCATATGACAATACCCTAAACAGTCACCGAAACATACACCGATACATGGAGCAAATCTACCAGACAAGTGATTGTTACTAAAACCCTCCTACAAACCCAAGACCCAACACTAGTACTACATAACGATCAAATAATCCTGCCAGACCCCACATGTGACTATCAGCTGTACACAGGCTCTGAAGACATATACCAGTGCCATATAGTGACCATATAGTGGTAGTTACTAGTTGTATGTAGACGCTCTGCAGACATATAAGTGATTACACTGCAGTTACATTTAGTGACTCACAGAAGACGTCTTTTTGATCAGCGTCGTTCACACTTCCCTTCTCTTCTCCATCCGGTTCACACCTTCATGCTGATTGCTCCCGGCCAATACTCGTCCCTGAGGATTTGGACACAAATATCTTAGAATCCTCACATTTCCAGCAACTCCTTAATTATAGGTATAGCAGTCCCCTCAGTTAGGTATATAGGGGCACTGAAGCAGTATATGGGGCCACAGGCAGGTATATGGGGCCACAGGCAGGTATATAGGGGCCACAGGCAGTATATAGGGGGGCACAGGCAGTATATGGGGGCACTGAGGCAGTATATAGGGGCCACAAGAAGGTATATAGGGGCACTGAGGCAGAATATAGGGGCACTGAGGCAGTATATGGGGGCCACAGGCAGCATATGGGGGCCACAGGCAGGGATATGGGGGCCACAGGCAGGGATATGGGGGCCACAGGCAGTATAGGGGCACAGGCAGCATAGGGGGTCCACAGGCAGGGATATGGGGGCCACAGGCAGGGATATGGGGGCCCCAGGCAGTATATGGGGGGGCACAGGCAGCATATGGGGGCCACAGGCAGGCATTATAGGGGCACAGGCAGGGATATGGGGGCACAGGCAGTATATGGGGGCCACAGGCAGTGGTATGGGGGCCACAGGCAGGGATATGGGGGCCACAGGCAGGGATATGGGGGCCACAGGCAGGCATTATAGGGGCACAGGCAGTATATGGGGGCCACAGGCAGTAATATGGGGGCCACAGGCAGGGATATGGGGGCCACAGGCAGTATATGGGGGCCACAGGCAGGGATATGGGGGCCACAGGCAGGGATATGGGGGCCACAGGCAGTATATGGGGGCCACAGGCAGGGATATGGGGGCCACAGGCAGGCATTATAGGGGCACAGGCAGTAATATGGGGGCCACAGGCAGGGATATGGGGGCCACAGGCAGGCATTATAGGGGCACAGGCAGTATATGGGGGCACAGGCAGTAATATGGGGGCCACAGGCAGTGATATGGGGGCCACAGGCAGGGATATGGGGGCCACAGGCAGGCATTACAGGGGCACAGGCAGTATATGGGGGCACAGGCAGGGATATGGGGGCCACAGGCAGGCATATAGGGGCACAGGCAGTAAAATGGGGGCCACAGGCAGGGATATGGGGGCCACAGGCAGGCATTATAGGGGCACAGGCAGGGATATGGGGGCCACAGGCAGGCATTATAGGGGCCACAGGCAGTATATAGGGGCACTGAGGCAGGTAAACGCTATAAAAATAACAACATTAATACTCACCTTAACTCCCCCGGCGAGCGCGCTCCGTCCTCTTCAGCCTGCGCTCCTCCGGCAGCTCCTAGGAGAGGCAGCGTCGCGATGACATCACTTCATAGCGACGCTGCCGGCTGAGGCGCACGGGGCCGCGGCGGGTCCTCAGCGCTGTGAGGACCCGGCGGCCCGCAGTGTCGGACCCAGAGCCGGTCCGGACACTGTCTGCGGAGCAGGGAGCGCTCGCTCTTGCTCCGCAGAAGCCCGCAGCTGCATGTGCGTCCAGCGGAGCACATGCAGCTGAAGGGCCAGTCGGTGCTCCAAGCCCACGGCAGTGGCCTGGAGCCCGGGAGACTCGGGGCACATGTAGTTTTATTCGGGGCCCGAGCCCCGAATAAAACAGCCTAGCGACGCCCCTGCATACAGTGCAGCTGAAAACAATGTGATTTTTTTAAGGGGACACGGCCATTTTATGAAGAAGATAACACATGGAACATACCTTATCTATTTGGTGTCTTCATGTTCTTTGTCTCGTTTTTTTTCTACATTGACTATGCATTCAACTTTTTATTGGGTTTTCAAGAAAGTAGCATAACACGTTTTTACTACAAATAATTTAACAAACTTGGAGCCATTGAGTACAGATTGAAACAGTAAGAGAATAAAATGAAATGGCACTATATTAAGCCAGGTTTAAACAGAAAGTGCAATGGACAAATACAAGTTTAGCTGGACTCAATACGTTTCTTCAAATCACAACCACAGAAATCGGTGATGTTAAGTTGTAGTATTAACAAGTGTAGAAAATGAGACATCAAAGACATGGTCATTTGTAAAACTGAAGCTATATGATGCAACAGAAACTATGGGAAACAGATTAGATCCCCTTTTCCTTATGCAGGTACTATAAAAATATGAAAAGCAGATTTGTGCATTATGAGTTTTTCACTTTCTGGTGATTCCTAGCTATTCCTAGCTGAGCCTGTTAGTGAGAAATTGCTAACAGAATGTTTTAAAAGCAGGACAAAAGGTTACTCTTAAGAGTTAAAGTTTTTCAGTAATAAACATGAGCAATTTCCTGTGCTGATAAGACACATCCAACCAGGGCTTTGAAACCTGTTAGAACAGAGAGTGGTGGATGGTAAGCAAGGGAAGCTTACGTACACAAGCAGGAGATAAGAACTGTTCAAGAGTTAAAAGGAATCCAAATGAGAACAGCAGTGTATTTGGTAGCAATAATTTACCTTTGCCTACATGTTTAAAGGGGATGTATCGCTTCATCAGTTCAGCTGTTTTCTTGTAGCTTCATTTTCTCAGTTCCTCAAATCCAGGGGCGTTTCTTCCCCTCCCAACTGGGTGTTTTCTTAACTGAAAGGGGGTGACATCACCCCCCCCTCACTGTTCATGCTCGCTCCCGAGTCAGTGTGTTTGTTTGAGATCAGTGGGAGGGGATAGCACATCCCTGCTCTCCCCCCACCTCTGTCTGCATTCCACTCCACATGTCACTGTGTCGTTGCTCTCCCTATGCAGTCTTATTATGTAAGAGCTGTTTGTTCACATACCACAGCCCTGCATTCAGGCTAGACAGTCTTCTATGAACTCAGAGCACTGATCTCTTCTCCTCTCACAGCTAGAGGTTTGTTACAGTTTAATCCAGTCTTCTATGAACTCATCCAGAGCAGCTCAGATCTGTCTATGTTTACACGCAGCAGCATTAGGCACCGAGGCACAATTCTGCTGTTTTCTGATTGTAGAAGCGGCTGCAGTGTTACTGTGGAGCTGCTGGCTGTGCAGAGTGAAATTGTTGCCAGCCCCTTATTCTGAGTGAGAGAGGCAGGAATGTACGCTCCCGTGAATACAACCGGGGGCCAGACAGAATGGAAATAAGTAGAGCCGTCAGCCAATAAAATGAAAGGAGGAGGAATCCGACCGACACTGGGGAACAGTGTTTACAGAAAATGAAGATAAGGGAGACTGTGGAAACAAGACAGCTCTGCTAATGACATCCAATTGCAAAGTTGCTTGTTTTCACTGTCCCCTTATTCTGAAGTCCATTTAATGTAATGAGAAAACCCCTTTAAGCTTAAAGGGGTTTTGCCAGGAAGCGACTTCCTTACCTCCTTATCAGCACAGAGGAGAATATAAACAAATCATGCTGAGTCATGAACGCTGCAGGGGTGAGATGGAGAGGGTGAGAAAGGAGTGAGGAATAAGGGAGCGTCTGAAAAGTTAACTCAATTAATAACATTACAACAATGGATTCTCTATACAGCAGACAGACTCATACACTGCACTTTCTCCACAGCCCCTTGAAAGCTCATTCATGTTCCCTGTCATCAGATAAGAAGTGTTTCAGGCACGCGTGGCCAGATCAGCTCCTGTCAGCTCGCCTGGTCGTTTCTAATGTAAACTTTCAGTTAACTAAGGGGGATTGAGCAATGCTGTAGCTTTCACAGGCTTCACTTTTTGTAATCACATATATTTAGAAAAGTGATTAAATACCCATTTTGGAGGATCCCACGTCAACATTACATCGTGGCAAAACCCCTTTAATCAATGAAATTGGAATACCTCTTCAACAAAACCACTGTCACAGATAAAGTGGTTTTGCTGTTATAATTTAGGTACTGATGGTGGAGGCTATGTTATATTTTCTGGTGACCACAAAATTTTGTTGCAGTGATGCTTTCATGGTCTTGAATTGTCACATTTAAGGCCACATGTATAAAAACTGTCTAAAATTCACTTTGTTGCCCATAGCAACCAATCAGAGCACCCCTCTCATTTTCTCAGAGCACTATATGAAATGAAAGGGGTGCTCTGATTGGTTGCTTTGGGCAACAAAGTGAATTTTAGACAGTTTTTATACATGTGGCCTTAAATGTGACAATTCAAGACCATGAAAGCATCACTGCAACAAAATTTTGTGAGAAATTGAGAAATAATTTAATAATAAGAGATACCATGGCCACATCTAACATCTTTAGTTTATCAGTAGTACCAAAATAGCAAAAAAATTAGTTCCGTCAGAAAGGGGTCTTTTTGTTAAAATCAATATACCTGGGAAGCATTTTCTTTTTCAGAATTTCTAGCAGTATTTTTTTTTTTTCATTTTGCCGTCCTATATAATTAAAAATTAAATATAAAATGTTGCCCTTCTCTAGCTGTGATAATAAAGAAATTAAACTTCTGAATGACAGGGCAGACTAATTTCACTTTACTGTTGCTGTTACAAGAAATGTTTATCTGCATGTAGCCTCATTACAAATAGTAGCTAATGACATAATGATTGCTCTTGTTTTCTAGATAGGCATAGATAAAATTAGACTAGACCACAAGAGCAATGACATAATACATAAAAGACTGATAGGTTAATATTTTCCTGCACTTCATACTTATCAGTAATCTGTCTACCAGATCTCACATAAGGAAAGTCACAGAGACAAACAAGGAAGTCATGCACATAGACGAACTTAAAAAAATTCTAAAAAAAATACACCCAATAAAAATACATACATTATTTATATTTTGGAAAAAAATATAGTATTGTCCTTTTAATCCTGAAAAAAAATCAAACAAATACAGATAAAAACAGGACAATTTATAGCAAAATACAGAGCAAAAATGAAAACAGTATGGAACCGAAAACAGGACAAGTTGTAAGAAAACAACCTGCATTACATATTCGTATTTGACATGTATTTTCATACGTTTCTGAGAAACTGTCGGCAGAGTCATAACCAGATTTTAAAGTCTTAAGAGTCGAGAATGGTTCGATATGAATATGATTCCCTTAACTAAATGTCTATCACTGCATTAATGGAGAGGAAATGCGTGTGGAAATTGAGAAGTTAATGAAAATCATTAGTTCTGTGAAAGGAGCTTCGTAATTCGTGGCTCCATCTCCTGATCAAGTGTAACAGTCTCTCAGGTTTAGGACGCAGTGTCCTCCACCAAACAGTGCACAGGGAAAGGTTATTAACATTGAATGGAGCCCATTCTCTCGGGAGAGTTGCAGATAAAATGACCAAGGAAGAAATAGCACAACTTCTCAAATTAGCATAATTAGTAATTATCTCTTAATAGCCCCACTTGGCTTTAGAGACTTGGCTCTTGAAATTCCGCTTAAAGTTCAGTCAGGAAAAACAAATTTCACGCTGAAATGTCTCAATAACACAGCTGAGGTGATGAGGTAATCGTCTCATTTAGGTTAAGGGAAGCAAATGGACATATGGATAAACATGAGCTCTGTTTAGATGCACATAATCATATTAATATACATAGATATCAGGCTTTACGTACAGCGCAACATAGAGTACAACAAAAATCCAGCTTTCAAGTCCAAAGGTTTGTGTGCAGGGGATATAATGATTGAGGGGTAAATTCATTCCTTGTCTAGACATAGTTTGCTAAAGTCTGGGTGTTCTGGTAGACCATATGTTTTAGCGATTTTTTTTTTTTTAATAACCAGTAGTTGAGATTACCTAGTTAGGTAAACTAGATAACTTGCTTAGAGATATTAAAACTGCTAATTACGTGCTTGTTTGTTTTCAAAGCTTTCAAGGAAATGAAGCTTAAAGGTTTGCATCGGTAAAATCTGTTCGTACTTGGTAACAGCATAAGACTTCATGAAAGAATCTCAAAGATCAGAGAGGAATCCTCTTGGGTAGTGTCTCACAAATCTTTCCCTGCTTGGTTTGACCTTATTTTAATTGAATTTGTCAAAAAATTCAGGTTTTGGACATCTTAAACCCAACATTTTTTACTTGGCCGTCACACTAACCATAACTGTAATCCTTACCTCAAGGTGGGGTTAGGGCTTTTAGACCTTTGGGGTTAATTTCTCCAAACAACATCTGGCCTAATGTGCCGTCAGACCAGAATGTGATGTCGGAGCAGAAGTGACAATGGAGCTAAACCATTATTAGACCTAAAAAAGTCCTAAATCCCCTTTGTCCATCTTTACTTCTTTAATGTCCTATTTTGACTTGATAAATAGGCCTGCATTAATTTGCTTTCTATAGTGTCCCAAAGAAGCATCTCAGTGATTCCTAACTGCATTTTGGGTTACAATTGTTATATTATTGAATAATTTGTTTCAGTTTGGACTATAAAAATAAATTTTATTAATGACTTTGTGCTGATATTTGTAAAGGAAAACCATAAAAGCATAGGTATGCATAAAAAATATTCTGCCCTGAACCATAAGTGTCCCTCTTTGACCATCCAAAAAGTTGTGTGGTATGGTGGTATGACTTATATTCTCATGCACATGGAAGAAGCCTGTAAATCACGTGTCAAACTCAAGGCCCATGGCCTGCCACCTCATTTTATGTAGTTTGTGAGAGCTTAAACATTGTGAGCAGAGATGGACAAGCTCTGTATGCAGAAGAACGAGCTTTCCACTTTCCGTAGAGGATGCAGCAAGTGCTTGGTAGAGGTAATGATGCCATCACAGGGAGACGGCGCCATCTTGGAATCAGAGCTCTGGCACCTCCACACTTCAGCAGTGTAAAGCAGCAACAAATCTCTGACAGCCATACTCAAGCACCCTAGCAACCATCTGATATCTAAGCACCTCCAATGGCTAGAGCAACTATAATACTGATGTGCCCCCCGGTAAAAATTAATTTGACACCTCTGCTGCAGAGCTTCACTACAAGTCCCTAGGATTATGTGCCTGTGTAGGTTGCCTCCATTTGGCACCATTTTGTAGAGGTACTCTGTTTTGTTTCTGAATCCAGCAGAAAAGCAACTTTGCAGGCCTTCATATGAAGTCAGAGATATATAGAGCTACCATATTGGCTCACAGACTGCAATGGGGGATATATTATGGCTAGACTCAATACCTCTCTGGAGCCTTAATATATCCTAATTAAGGCCTAATTATACAAATTAGTAATTACTAGTTACTATGAGAAACTGACATAAATGGATTCTTATGGGTTCCCCATCAATATTATGGATGTAGTTTGTACTTAACAAACATTTCCCAGGACCATGTTAAAAACATTATAGGCCCCTGGGAAAAGCAGTGTGGTGGGCCCAACTTCTACAACAGCTCACAGAAATAAAATGTATATTGCCTGTAAAATACTCTTATATTTTTGGTACCTCCAGCAAAATCAGTGCTTGACATTGCAGACTGCTAGCAATTGTTGTCTCCAGCCATTCAGCCATTAATTGCCTCCCGTATATTCCTTCCAACATCCTGCTTAAATAACATCGCAAGCAATACAAATTGCTAAATTTCTCGTCAATGCGGACATGTCTACTCTCCGCTACAAGTAATTTTTTTTCTTCTAAGTGGGAGATTTCAATGTTGAGGCAAATGACTGGAAAATTAGTGTTAAATTCTGGTCTATGCACAGATTAACATAGGGCCCTTAGGCCCATGGGCCTTTGGGCAACTGTCCGGCATGCCAGTGCATTACGATGACATTGCTTTCATCAAACGAAACTACATTCTGAGCCATGGCTGCTATAACCCCGGTGTAAATGGGAATTTGCTTTTATTAAAATATTGAAATGGTTCATTTTGAAAAACCAAAATTAGTTATTTTAACTTTACTTTTTTTTCTCCCTTCCCCAAAAAAAAGGGAAACCATCTGAATTAAAAGAAACGCGGGAGTGCCTTGAAATTTGATATTAGGTTTTTTGTGTTGTCTACTCCCCCTTTACCCCAAAAAAAATGGGCCTTTAAAAAGCATTGCAAAGGTAGAGATAATATTGTGCATTGTGGTATTATGGAGTGTCACGTTTAGTTTTGTTACATCTAGATATATTATATATACATTTTATATTTTTTTAAAAATATTTATAAAATATTATATAAAAAAATTTTATAAAAAATTTATCTCTCTCTTCTCTATATTATTATATTAAAATTATATAAAAATTATATTTTATATTTATGGGATATTTAGATAGATGTATAGAAAAATTTAAAAAGGGATAGGGGTTTAAAATATAGAAAGTTTTTTATAGATTTTTTAAAAGATATTATTTATATTTTTCTATAAATATAGAAAAATTGTGTTTATAATATATTTTATTGTAAATATATCCCCATATATCTAAAACTTGACAGAAAAATCCCTTGTTTCCCCCAATGCCCCAATATTATCTCTCCCTTTCCCAAAGTCCAAAGGGCACATGAACAATGGACGTTCACTGTCCCAGGCCCAGAAGCACGAGGGGCCCAAACCGGAACTTAAGGGGAGCACCCACGGGGGAGGGTATACTTTTTTTTTTTAAATTTCAAATTCTACCCAAGTGGACCGACAAGCTTTTGAAAAATTCCCCAGAAAACCTTTAAATTAGATTGCATAAAGTCTTTTTGGGACCCCTTTTAAAAAGCATTTATGGCAAACTTTTTTTGAACGGGACTGCACCAAAAAATCTGTCGTAGCCCTGTTGTATAGATATATAAATATTTTTTACCCCATGTTTGCGCATTCTGCACTAAAAACCCCAACCCATTTTTTAAAATTTGGTCAAAGGTTTGATAATGTGAAAAATTTATATGCTATTCTAGCCATGAAAAGGCTTTACCACACACTAGATTTTGAACCCCCCTATATCGGATTAATAAATATGTCAAAATTGAACACTCCTCGGAAATTGTTTTGGGAACCCTGGTGCGTCGGGTGCCACTTTTATACAGGTGTGTTTAGAGAGGACGTTTTAAAAAAAATTTGTACAGGGAATATAAATTTTAAAAACCATATATATATTTTATGTAGGGGATGAACCTTTTAAAATTAAATGGGCCCGGGCCCCAAAATCCCCGTATCCATGTTTACCCAGTTTTTCTTGCACATCCTCCCCTTCTTTTGCTTTCCCCTTTAAATGTTCCTCCCGCAGTTTGCCCAGTTATTATTGCTTTTTTTAAAATTTCATCTTTTTTTGGTTCAAATTTCAGTATACTTTTGTTTCCCAAACAGAAAAAGGATTTATAGATCCCGTTACTTGTTGTAACTAGCCCTTCCTCAAATGTCATTTAATTCCTTTGTGTTTTTTTTTGATCGGGCCCTTTTTCATTAAAATTTGTTTTTGGCTTTCTCTGTTAGACAAATTACTGTTTAAAAATGTCCCAAAATCCCAAAAAAAAAAAATTTCGCTTTTCTTTCATCCTGGGGGAAGGGGGAACTCGATGTTTTTTTTTTTTCCAAAGGGGCAAAAATTTTTTTATCACAAAAGGGTTTTTCTTCCCGGTGGCCAAGAAATTCTTTTTTTTATTTTTGTGTCCTTTTTTTTTTGCTCGGGGAAATTTTTCCCTAAAAAATTTATAAAAGGGATTTAAATTTTTGGGAAACCAAAATGTATGGGCAATAAATTGTTATTCTTTTTAGTTTTATTTGAAAATTTAAACCCCTAATGTTATATAGGGTTTAACCCAGAAATGGGGTAGGTAAAAAAAACTTTCTATATTAGAGCAGAAACATGAACATGAGGACTTCTAGTTAGAAAACTAAAAAGTTAAGGGGAATTGATATTTTTGACCTAGCTAGAAAAGTAGAATTTTTAAAGGGCAAATTGAAAGTGGTTTATCTTTTCTTTGCGGTTTAAAATTTGAAGCTCTGCTTTCCAAAAAACCTTGTGCCTCATTGATGTACATGTATTTCTTTATTTTGGTTTATATTTGTAGCTGGAATATGCTCAAACAGCAGATTTTCAGAATGTAAACTCACAACCACAATGTGTAACATGTATATCTGTTGTAGATTGGACATAGAAATCTACGGATTGTACCTCCTTGAGCCTTCAATTTTATATCGACCTCCTTCCCCCTTTCTTTAATCAAAGATTTATATGAAATCTATTCTGCAAAACAATTGAAGCCTTTTTCATGCTTCCAGGGATTTGTAGGGTCTTCTTTTGTGCCCCGTATACTGTTCTTGATATGTTTTCAAAGGTAGTAATATGGGATGATATTTTAAGTGATCAATTAAATGAGGATGCCAGCCGGTTTTTCTGGATTTTTAATTTTTCCCGGGGAAAATGGGGCCTTGGTTATTTTAATAGCCTTTTGGGCCGAAAAAAATGGGGGGCAGATAGCAAAAACAAATTTTTAAAAAGGGGTTGGCAAAAAATTTAAATTATTATATTTTATATGTAGTTTAATGAACTAATTAAAAAAATGGTCTGTGATCCATGGATTAAAAAAACCTTGTGGAGTGGACTAGTATAAAAATTACCCTTTATGATCCCCAAGGGCCCATGTATAAAAAACTGTCTGGGTTTCAAAAAAATCACTTTGTTGCCTTAGACCAATCAGGCGCCCCTCTTTTTTTCTAGAAATTTTTTTAAAAATAAAGGGCGTTTCTGATTGCTTGAAGGGGCAATAAAGTGATTTTATAAACCTTTAAGGGACGGTTTTTCCCATACATGGGGCCCCCCAAAAGTGCCCTTTTCAGGATGTTGTCCTGATGGGAGGACAGTTTGATTAAAGGCTTTCCCAGATTCAATTCTGTCTCATAATAGAAAGCATAACCAGAGCAATGTATCATTATTTAACCTTCTCTACCTACATTCATATGGGTGGTTTCACATGATGTGTTTTTGGTGCGTTTTTGATGCGTTTTTTTTTTTTTTGTTTTTTTTTGCTGAAATGCACAGCATAAATTACTGTGAATTTCTAGAAAAAAAAAAAAACGCACCATGTGAAAGCACCCTATGTGTTTCTAACTGCATTCACATTTTAACACTGCCACCTGCAGGTTATTTAGATACAAAAGGTGCTGATTGGGACCTTACAATTTCAAACAAAGCTTTGGACTTTTGAATCATGAATCCATAGAAAATTTTCTTTCAAATCCTTCAATTTAGGAGAAGAGACAATCAGAAAAAGTTCCTCTATTGTTACTAGAATATAGTCTGACTTTCTTGCAAGGAAGTAGACAAAGGTTTCAAATTACTGTTAAAACTTTAAAAATCCATAGTTTAAGTGGTTCTTTTTTTTTGCCATAAAATTTAGGGAAACAAAAAAAGGGCCCCTAAAGAAAAAAGTGATTGAACAATTTCCCAACCCTAAATTTACGTTTCATCCTTTATTAATAGTTTAAAAATTCCCTTTTTTAAACTTAAAAAAATTCTTAGGGAAAGCAAAAACCAGTGTAAGAAAGACGCAGATAAAAAAGGGATGGTTGAAAAAAAAAAACGATAAAACCTGTTTTAGGGCAATAGACAAAAGGAAAAGGGAAAGAATGAAAAAGTTGCTGGTTTTGGGGGAAAAAAAAGGTTTTTTATAGGAATTTACATTTTGCTTTTCCCATATTTGTTTTCCTCTATTGTCTATCTGTTTTAAAATGTTTTCAATCTATCATATCTATCTATGACCCTTTCTATTACATATCTCTTTTTTTTTCTCGTTTCCTCTCTCTTGCCTTATCTGGTTTTTTAAAGGTATTAAATATTTATTTAGCCCAATTGAAAAAACCCCATTCAGCCCCCATCTACCCAAAAATAGCTGTGTAATTTTTTTTTAAAAACCAATATTTGTTCTCTTGTCTCTGGTCCATGGTCACATTCTGACATAAACTTTGATTGCTTGATGTACCCACCCAGTGTCATTTGCTGTGTCATTTTTTTTAGAAAAATACAATTGATGGGCACCCCCAAAAAAGCTTCTAAAAACCTGAATCCCTTCAAAAAGGGAAACCTATTCAAAAACAAAAAGAAAAAAAAGGGGGTACTATACAATGTGTGATTTAAATTGATTAACACATTTCTTTATTGAACAACCCAAAGGGTAGCCCCTAATGAACCCCGTGCAAAATTTTGGGCCCAATACACGTGGGGCTTCGGGCATTTCCTCCCTTTTAAATTTGTTTTTTGAAATTTATTACTTTTTTTATTATCTTAGGTTTTTTGAAATTATTTAAATACTTTTTTTGGTTTTGTATTTTAAATTGACTTTATTTGCTTTCTGGTTTTTTGATATTTTTCCTTTTTTGGTGGTGGCGGAAAATTGTAAATGAAAATTTGTGGCTTTCCTGTCTTTTGGGTGGAATATAAGGCATTGTCCGCAAAACACGGGTTTTCCCCCCGTTTTTTAGGGTTTTGGGTTTTTAAAAAACCTTTGCATAACCGGGTGAAAATTTTTTTAACATTGGCCTCTAGGGAAAAACCCCGTGCTGAAAGATCCCAGTCCCAATTTTTTCCGCCCGGGGGGGGTTTTTTCAGATGTCGGGGCCCAAAAACTTGGGAAACCTTGTTCCCCTCTTCTAAACCGGTTTTCAGAGGGGAATATAAAACATGTTATGTAAAGGGGGAGGGCTTTTTCCCCACATGGCCCTGAAAACAGTAAAAAATCCCCCGGTCGGAAAAAAACCGACCGGTATTTGTCCTTTTGCCGGGGTTTAAAAACACCTAAAAGGTGCTATATTAATTTAAGTCCAATATTATATACTGGTAGTTTTAAATGGATTGTCCTATGCTATATTAATGAAGTCCTACTGTAGGGAAATGCTATTGGGGCAATCTTTTTAGGGCAGTAGCTCCAACTGTAGAGGAAGAGTGATCTGAGGTTTAAAAACTTGGGGCAAAGGGGTTTGTCTGTACCCCCGGGGGACCTCCCCTTTTTTTTGCCCCACGTATTTGAAAAAATGTAAACCCCTTATTTATGAAACTGAAGATTGCTGTCCCATGGACCCCAATGGGGCCATTTCTGTTGGCCCGTAACTTGGGGAAAATTTATTATACAAAAACAAGCTATAGGTGTTATAAGAAGAAGAAATTTTTTGGCTTTTATTTTTATTTTTTTTTGTAATGTTTTAAACAGTAAAAGCCCTTTTGTTTTAATGAAGGCCCCTGCTGGATTATTTATCCCTGTTCACTCTCCATTCTAACATTAAGGGTGGAGTTTCATTTAAAATTTTTTAGCCTTTTTAAGATGGTAATTCCTTTTTCTTTCCCCCAATCACCGGGTTTTTACCCGTTGCTTTGAAGCGAAATTGAATCTAGGTTTTTTTAAGAGACCTTACAGTAATAAAAAGTCATTATTTATTAATAGATGCAGGAGTTTGTACCTCCACTAATAGGACTACCCCCCCCCTAAGATCACTTTTCAGTAATTCTATCAGTCTGCCCGAGCAGTAAGGGTAAAGGGCCATGGTTTTTGTTTCTTTTTTCGATGCTGACCTTGGTCCTTTTTTTTTTTTAAACTTTGTACAACTTTTAAACCCAAAAACCAACTTGACACCAATTATATCAAGTGCTGCTATGAATGTATCTGTTGGATGGAACATGTACTGATGTAGTATAGATAAACTTGACTGATAACTTTCTGTGGTGTGACACCATGGTGCGTTATCTAAATTTTTTTCAATGCTTTTCAAAAGGGTTTTTTTTTATGATTTTAAAAAAGGGTTTTAAAACAGGGGAAAACCCGGAAATTTAAAAATCCAGTTAAGCTTTGCTGCATCCAAAACAGCTACAAAAAAACTTTCACAAATAAAATGCAAATAATGTTTTTAAATTTTAATCTCATAAAATCATATAAAAAAAACGGAAAAAAAGAGATATCCCAAAAACGGGGCAAATTTATTTATAAAATTTAAAAAAAGTACAAATATTTTTCCCAAAAAACCCCAAATTCTTTCAGTTCTTTCGACTAAATTGTGACTATGAATCAAAAAAATGTTTCACCTTACTTTAAAAAATTTTTCAATTAAAATAACCCTTAGAATAGTGAATACGTAGATTATAGCTTATATATCACAAAGGGAAAAACCCAAAAAGGGGAGAAAAAATTTTGAAGGGAAAAACTCATAGGTTTTAAAAAAATAATTTCCAACCAAGGGTGGGCGCCTGCATGCCCCGCTCATTGATAAGTTATTGTTATTTGGAAGATATGTTTTTTGTCATGTTCAGTTTAGTCATGTTTTTAAACCACGCTTTAAAAGGGTTTCCACCCCCCCTTTTTTTTTTTTTATTATGGCAGAGGGCACTGTGGGAACCAAGGGATATAAATCCTGACCCAAGAGTATGAGGAAATACCCTATGGTTATTTTGTCAAATAATCAGATTAGCCATATTTTTGGATTATCAGGTGCTATGTTTTACTACAGTCAATTTTGTAATATCCAAACTTGCAAATCTTAAGAAAAATGATACAAATCTCTGCTATGATATAAAATGTATCTGTAATAAATAATAGAGGTTTATGCCATTTCCAGCTCCCACGCTGAGTTTTTGCTATCACAGTTTAGCAAAGTGTATCATGGTAGTTTATGTGTAATAAGCAGCTGAAAATTAGCCCACTAGAGGGAAATCCACAATCCTTGACAAGCCTTTTCCTGAGGGTGATTGATAGGTTTCTGTTCAGTCTCTCTCTCCTTCTCTCCCTCTCTCTCTTTTTATAAATGTAATGAATTCAAGTGTTCTTTTATAACAAGAACGCAAAGAAAAAATTCTTGCAGGCATTGGAAGACACAGATCTGCTTTGTGCTGTGCCGAGATTAATTCTCTTCATAGAACAACCCTGACATGGTTGAGGATTAAAATAATTAACAATTGTAGTGTAAATCTTTTAGAGAAAGGATAAAGGGTAATGTAAGAATGAATGAAAAATTATATAAATGTTAAAGCGCCAGAGGGTAAATATATTTAAATGTCAACATCTCTATTTTTTAAGACCAGTAACGTGCAGCAAATTCCCTTAGTGGTCGGTTATCAGACTCAATTGCTAGGCTTCTTAAGGCAATGTGGCCTCTTTCAAAACCACAGGCAGGGTTCAGTAAAATTAAAAAAATAAAACTCTTCCACTGAAAGCAGAGAAAAGACTCACAGTATGTTAATTGTTACATAGAAAATATGCTGGAAGCTGTGGCTTGGATTGTAGTTTTCCCACTTTATTACAAGTAGAGGTCAAGAGAAGAGTTCATCGCCACATGCAATGCAATTTTTTTTGTTAGCAAATCCAGTGATACAGGTGGTAATTAAAGAGACTTCCACTTAAAATTTTAAAAAACTAAACCCCCTATGAAAGAAGAATTGGGGAGCAGAAGACAAAATCTTTTATCATAGAATAAAGGACCACGTGGTTGTTTTTTTTTTCCCATTATTCTTAAAATTTGTTCTGGGACACAGCATGTTTTTAATTTTGCTTAGCTGTAGCTGAATACAGGATTTCGCAATGTTGCCACTGAGTCTTGTGACCTGCATTCTGAGTTGTTGAAGCACACAGCATAGTTATGTGACCCGGGAGTGACTCTCTAAAGTTTTCAATGGGAGGGGGTTTCATAGGAAAACGCAACTTGAGTTTAGGTCATGTGACCTAACAGACACTCATACCTCTCAACTTTTAGAGATTGCAAAATGGGGGCACACCAGGCCACGCCCTTAAACCCCGCCTCAACACATGACATCACACCAGACACGCCTCTAACCACGCCCAATCACATACATGCCGACTTTTTAGATAGACAAAAAGGGAGACATTTTTAGGATTGCATTGTATTCAGTGATGAAATATTAAGTACGTTGTTATGTAATATAGAGCAAGGCAGCAATCAGATACTTTTTAAAGCAAGATAGTCGGTTTACTGATGTAAATCTACTTCCCGAATGATAAAGAGGGACATTTATGGAGCTAAGAGGGATCTGGGTTAAAAATAGGGGTGGTCTCTCCAAAATAGGGACAAAATTACTGGCACTACAGTGTACATAAAAGCAATGAACAATTGGAGTGGTCCTTAAATGTATATGAATGTAATATGGCTCCATACACCCTCCAAGTTGTAAAGATCATGATATGGTGCCCACAGAAGTGTATGAGCCCAATGGTACCTCCATATTCTTCTGTTTTCATACTGAGGCATATGTGAAGTTTAACCCGTTTCTGACATGGGACGTACAGGTACGTCCTAGCGAGCAGTGCGTTACTGCAAATGGACGTACCGGTATGTCCTGCAGATCGTGCAGGCTCACAAACAAACAATTGCGACATGGGACCATTGGTATATTACCACTAGCCACATGCCATATCACCCGAGGCTAGAGTGCGCTCCGGCCGCAGATAATTAACCCATTAGCTGCCATGATGTATTATCATCACCGGAACTAAGGGAGAGACAGAAGGAGTGAGCTCCTTCTGTCTTTTCACAGTGAGCAGCGGCGATCGTGCCCCTGCTATGAATACCTGACAACCCAGGAGTGTTGTAAGAAACACTTCTGGGCTATCTGTGACATCACCAATGCCTCACAATGCCGGGCATGATGAGCGACAGCCATGGTCTCGCCATGGAGACCAGTATACAGCAGCAATGCTGTGTACTCATCTCTATTGTATCAGTGATCTGTAGATCACTAATGCAGTGAAAAGTGAAAAAAAGTGAAATGCATGGGTGAAAGTGAAAAAAAGTTAAAAGTAAAAAAAAAGTAAAACACAAACACGAAAAATAAAATAAAAACACATACACCGCCATTTTACCCTTTACAAATGCCAATCCGAAGAAAGATAAAAAATAAATAAAGTAGACATATTTGGTATTGCTGTGTGCGTAACGATCTACCCTATTAATCTGTCATGTTAATTGACCTGTACGGTGAACGTCGTAACAAAAAAAAATCACAGAATTGCGATTTTTGTTCATCCCTCAGCACATAAAAAGGAATAAAAAGCGATTAAAAGCTCATATAAACACCAATTAAAGCGTCAGTTCATCACACGGGAAAAAAACCTTACATAGCTCTGTATAAGGAAAAATAAAGAAGTTATGGCAATCAGAAGATGCATAAATATTGTTTTGCACACTAAAAACACTTAATTTTTTAATTTTTTTAAGTGTTTCAACATAAAAAAGCTATATAAATTGTATATCACCATAATCGTATCAACCCACAGAGTAAAACTAACTTGTCATGTACTGCACAGTGAGCGCTGTTAAAAATGAAAAAAACTCAACTAGGATTGCAGTATTTTCTTCACCCTGTCTTAGAAAAAAACGGTGTTTAAAATGGCTTTTAAAAAAGCTTTATTCCCCCATAAATGGTACCAATGAAAACGCCAAAAAACAAGCCCCTATACTGCTTCATACAAAAAAGTAAAAAAAAGTTATGGCTCTCAGACTATGGCGATAACAAAAACGTGTTTTCCCTGAATAAGTTTTTTTTTAATGTAAAATCAGTAAAACATAAAAATAATATAAATTGGATATCGCTGCAATCATATCCACCTGCTGAGTAAAGCTACCATGACCACTGTAAAAAATAAAAATAAAAAAAAACACTGCCAGAATTGCTGTATTTTGTTCAAAATGCATTAGAAAAACATTAATAAAAAGTGATCAAAGCATCATATGCACCCAATAATGGTAGCAATAAAAAATGTCAACTCATCCCGCAAAAAATAAGCCCATACTCAGCTCTGTGTACAAAAAAATAAAAAAAATACTTATGGCTAGCAGACTATGAACACATAAAAACGCAATTTTTTATAAACACATTTCTATTGTGAAAAAGTAAAAAAAAAAAAAAAAAAATCTATATAAAATATATATCATTGCAATTGTACCAACCCGCATGGTAAATTTATCATGTCACTTATGCTGCATGGTAAAACTGTAAAACTGAAGCCAAAAAAACAATGGCGGGACTGAGTTACTCCCCTTCTCCCCATTTTCATGGTCCAATGCTTAAAAAACTATGGAACACCCTTTACAGGGGATAAGGAGTCAAGTTGGCGAAGGCTCTGGGAGAAACAAGAAAAAGAAGACAGGTACTGTGGGAGGGTAGAGGAGACACAAAGTGGTAGACTGTATTGACAGGGTCGTGGTACGAGCAGGAAACACTAGGGGCGACATGTATAATCGGGAATTGCGCCTGATTTCAGGCGTATACTGTGCCTCACCGTGCCGACTTCCCTGATGGACACAGGGATGCGCTGTTAGGCGCAACCTTCGCCACTTTCGTATGCGCCTAACATGAAGGGGCGTGCAGTGGGCGCGCTGTGGGCGTTCTGGGGCAGGACGCTCCAAATTCAAAATCACCGACGCATGTATTAATGCCAGTCGGCAAAGTGAGGCGCATTACAGCTCCGACAGGCAGACCTAGTTCAAAGTGGTCTACCTGAGCCGGAGGAGGCGCAGTGAAGCTAGAACTTATTGTAATGGGGCAATACAATACAGTTACAACAGTATAATAATAAAAAAGAGTTGTCTATAAAATGAATGAATGAATGAATAAAGATAAATCTCAAAGTTGTATCAAATCTATTTCAATGTATAGAAAAAGTGGATCATTTAAAATGAAAGGAAATATATATAAGATCTGAAAAGAAAGAAATATCAGCTAGAAAAGGTCTTAAAAAAAGGGAGAGAATTAAATTAATTTTACATTAAAGAATCCAATGCTGATGTTGTACTGATGTTAATTTGTGTTATTTTTTTTATAAAAAATTAAGATGTATTTTTTCTTCTTTCACCTTTTATTCTACTTAATATCTACAGCAAGAGTCAGCACAGCACAGGTCTTGCTGGGACCTGTGGTCCTCCAAGCCGGATTTCTATGTTCCCAAGGCTTAGTTCTGGGCGTATTTACGGACGTATTTACGTCCGCAAATACATCACCAACTCAGCCTAAAATAATGAACAATTAGCATAGGTTTGCTACCAATGGGAAATCCGGACGTATTTACGAACGTAAATACGTTCGTAAATATGTCTGGATTTCCCATTGGTAACAATTCTAAGATTCCCTGTATAGAAACTTAATGCATGTTAGGCGCATTCCTTCTGCTCCTAAGTCCTGCCCTGCGCCTCTTACACTGGCGAGGCGCAGGGAACTTTACACCGCATGTATGAGCGCACCTCGGGCGCCGACATAAATCAGGCGCAGCTTTCACGGAAAAAAACGTGAAAACGGGTGCTCCGACGCACCGATGATCATACATGTCGCCCCAGGTGACAAGCTCTATGGGGAGAAGAGTGATTGGACAATGTAAAGTAGCATTACCAGGAGGAGGGTGAGGGCAAAAAAGAGCCCTGACAGGGATTTTCTAGATGGGCATGGAAGTTGCATGTCATGACTCTGAGAGGGGAAGACTCTCTGCTCACTTGTGGTTTATATTGTTTACTTTGGAGACAGCACACAGGTCATCCTATATATCCAAGCAATTTGCCATCAATGCATAGGGAGACAATGCTGAGAAAAAGAATTTTCTGGTCTTATGTAAAGTTTTTTATGTGTGTCTGAAATTGTTGGAGTTACAGGGGGGTGACATAATAGGGACAAAGGGCCATTTAAATTTATTAGAGGAGAGGGGCAGGAAGAAAATGACATGGGTGTAAACCTTGTCATTATCTGTAGCCGCACATGGCAGCGCTGATCACAAATTGCAATTAGAAGAAAAAGGAAAAGATGTGGGTTGGATCAGTGCAGCCCTGTGCTGCCAGACACAATGACAAGATGTCAATTTCTGTAATAATAGTGTCTTTATTTATAAATGTTTACATCAATACAGTTTTTATAGTTACAAGGAGATTTTACAGCCTTGGAGGGAGCTGGTAGTTCTACAGGCATGAGAACTGACCATTCCAGGAGGTCTGGAGAACTGTGACATCCACTCCCTGCCACTGCTCACACAGAATGAAGAGGACTCGGGAGGGAGCCAGAACAGTTAGGGAGCATGATGAGGTCACCACTACTCAGTGAGGGAAGATATGCCTAATGGGAGGAGAGACCCACCCCTTTATCTGAAAATGTAAGCCAGTGAAAATGTTCAGATACCTGTGAAAGCCTGTACTGAGAAAATCCATTTAACTTCTCATTTACTAATATATGGCCAACATATTTTAATTTTCATATGTAGGTGGGATTTTATAACATAATAACCATAATTACCATAAATTATTTCCTTTCTGTACCCCAAACTCAAGGTAGCACTTCAAATTATTAGGGTGAAATTATTCTTTACATGAAAAAAGAAGATGGTATTAATACTCCGTTCACATCATGCATTTAGCAAAGCCTAGCTTGACCATGATATGACGGCTCTTCATGTCTTTTTTACTTATATTAAATTAAAAGCCATTGAACATTGAAAAAGTTAAGATAATTTTTTGTGCTTTGATATTATGGGGCATTATCTGTCAAGTTTAGTGTTGCTACATCTACAAACACTGTATGTACAGTGGGGGAAAAAATACATATTTGATATACTGGCAATTTTGCATGTTTTCCCTCCTAAAAAGAATGAATAGTTATGTAATTTTTAACATAAGCACACTTCAACTGTGAGAGACAGAATCTAAAAAAAGTCCATAAAATCACATTGTATTCTTTTTAAATAATTAATTTGCATTTTATTGCATGAAATAAGTATTTGATCTCCTACCAACCAGCAAGAATCCTAGCTCTCACAGACCTGTTGGTTTTTCTTTAAGAAGCCCTGCTACTCTGCACTCGTTACCTGTTTGAACTGTTACCTGTATAAAAGACACCTGTCCACACACTCAATCAATTACACGCCAACCTCTCTACCATGGCCAAGACCAAAGAACTGTCTAAGGACACCAGGGACAAATTGCAGACCTGTACATGGATGGGGTGGGCTACAGGACCATAGGCAAGCAGCTTGTTGAGAAGGCAACAACTGTACGTGCAATTATTGGAAGATGGAAGAAACAGAAGATGACTGTCAATCTTCCTTGGTCTTAGGCTCCATGCAAGATCTCGCCTTGTGGGGTAATGGTGATTCTAAGAAAGGGCAGGAATCATCCCAGAACTACACGGGAGGACCTGGTCAATGACCTGAATAGAGGCAGGACCACCCTCTCAAAGATTACCATTAGTAACACACTACGCCGTCATGGATTAAATTCCTGACGGGGACCACAAGGTCCCACTGCTCATGCCAGCACATGTCTCATATATATGAGAAACATAGAATTCACAGTTATTTCCTATAGACCGCATTTGTCAGTCCCCACTCATAACATATGTATGAAATATCAAACTGAATATGATATTCCAGAAATGTAAATTGCTCTACTAAAGCCTGACTCTATCTGTGGAAGTTCTCATGGGTTTAAAGCAAATAATCCTAATAATAACATAATAATTTTCGTGACTTCAATAATGAAACTTTCCTTTAAAAGGGTATTCTAACCAGTAGAGGAAAAGTAATAATTGTAGTATAATGTAACCAACAGCCAAAATGAGGATACCAGTCTTCAGTAGACCCTTAACATGCTAACTATGGTAATAGGAGGATTACGCATAGAGTGGTGGTTAAGCATGTGAATTTTCGAACTACACAATCACATGGGAGACATAGTTATAGTAAAGATAAAATTAACAGATATTGTACCATCAATATCACGGCACAGAAAGTGAGCTAATATTTTTTAATGCTTTTCAATGTTTTTTTGTTACAATTTAAGAACATATGACAGGATAAGCTGTGGTATCACTGTCAAGTTAAACTTTGCTACATCTATACATGAACAGATGTGTGACAGAGTGGGCAGGTAATAAATGGTATCATCTGGGAAAAAAATATCTTTTCATTTGTATGTGTTCAGTATATTAGATTGTAAAACTCATAATTTTCATTGACCTTTTACATTTTTTATGAGTGACCTCTGTTACCTAACAGCGGTAGTCTACAAACTATGGCTTTCATGCTGTTAAGAAGATATAATTTTCAAAGTTTCTGGCTTATGATCATCTGCCATGACAACTTGGGTCGTTTCATCACAGCTGGAGACTCACAGGTTGAAGACCAATGTTTTACAATATTGCACAATTCCAACTATTACTTTAGTTCAGGCAACACCAGACAAGGGGGCCCCTAAAACCTTCCCAGTTGTTGTTAAGCTTACAAACTAAGACTTAAGGTTGAAGGTGCCAACAAAGAAAACAACAAAAACACAAAACCAGTGTGGGACAGTCCAAGTAAAACGGGCAGGCAGCGCGGGTAAGAATTGAGGCAAAGGGAAAAAACCAAAAACAAGCAGAGATCAATAGCACAAAAAAACAACAATTTTGAAGGGCTAATTAAAAAGGCACGCAGTATAGCACCCATGGGAAAAAGGGGAAGCACTGCTATATATAGGAAAGGGGGAAAGTAGAGAACTAGGATAGGTGGAAGGACCTGTCAATCCGGGGGAGCGATTAACCCATGAGTGTGGAGGGGTTCCTGGCAAGGCGTCGACCAAAATCAATAAGGTACGGGCACAGGGAAGTGTTCACACAAAGGCGAAAGGGGCCGCAGTTAAAAATCGCCGCGGCTGTAGCGGCACCAGGCCAAATGGCACACTCAATTTTTTTACAAGAGTGGTCTACAACCTCAAGTTGTTGTTAAGCTACAATTCTTAATACTTATAGGTTGAAGACCAGTATCTTACAATCTTACAATATTGGACATTTCAAACTGTTATCAGCAAACACATTGATTTGCGGGAGAAACCACAGAACAGAGTGTGGAATATGCTTGAATTCATACGATAGCTTAATTTGTATATCACCAGAAGATAGACAAATCATATTAGCAAATAATTCAAAATTCAGTCAGAAAAAAATCATAAGACTATAGAAATATATCGATATATGAAAACCCTTTGTCAGGCATGAAGCTAGGAAGCAGTAAGATGTAGGGTGGTGGATCTGCAAAGGGATCATGCACTGATCAGGGTTCAGTGCTGCACCCATCAATCTGTCAAAACCACCATAGAGTCCTACAACCTGCATTTCGAATTAATGTTGAGGACAAGCATCTTACAATATTGGATGATTCCCACCAAGTATAAATGAAGAGTAGCGCTACCTTGCAGAAAGCGCTCATCGAGTCACTTGAAGGAGACTACTGCATTTTACATTTCTTAAGTTTTATTCTTGAACATTTGTTTCTCTGATTTTCCTTTAGGTATTAGTGTTTTTTTCCTTCAAGGTAATATGGCTAACCTATGATTTTGCTTTAAATCAGCCAAGAACAGGTAATGAATTGATTCCTCCTTAAGTACAGTAAAGCGGGGTAATTACGGGAAATGCTTTAAATTGAAGCTAGATTTTGAAGTCATTATGTTGTTTTTTAGTGGAGCAAAAAGATAGGTTGAGCTGTAAGAAGCTGTGAAAAATCTGGCAAGACTCATATTTCTCTTTTTCTTCCTTCACACTAAATTACACATTAGCTATAATTTCTTTGCAAACTATGAAATATCATTCTTTAACAGTCAAAATAAATTAGAAAACCTAATAGACCCTATAAGTCCCGCTTTCTTTATCCAATAAAACTAGGTGAATGTTTTATGCTTTCATATTAGTGTCATTCATTTCGGTGCAACTAATGGAAACTAGGAGCTGGCTAAACATCAGCAGTGAACAATATCCCGATAAGCAATGAAAAAAAGGGGCAGTTAAATTGCAAATATAAATTACCAAGTCTCCAGAAAGTGTTCTCTACCGATACCCATATAACATAACTTTATATTACAGGAGACCATTCTACTAATATAAAAACAATCTAGTCAAAAGCTATAGGACCATAAAAATGATGCCATGTAGCATTAACTCACTAAGACTGACAATATATGTATTGTATGTTGTGTACGAGGTCTAGAAAAAATGTCATCTGAATGCCACATCAAAATCTTGAAATGACTGCGTCAAGAGGATATTAGGCTGCAGCCTGCTTCTGGTGACAAACACAATTTATTATCCGAGAGAACGTGTTTATTATTGACGTGTGCACTATAGATGTATTTATTTCCTGTTGCTTCTATAGCACCAATATATTCCACAGTGCTGTAACGGGAAAAAAACATTATTTTTATAAACTAATTAAAAGTTTATATGGAACTAATTATCCCAACATGTGGGAGAAATTGCGTAAGTACAGGGAAGACGAACTGTTGTTGCCCCAGTTGAATTTGAACAACTGGGGCACGTCAGTAGTGCTAAGCCCAGCCAAGAATATAGACAGAGGGAGAGACATATAAATGATAAATGGATAGATAGATAGATAGATAGATAGATAGATAGATCCCTTGCTGACTCCTGTCCACAGACTCAATCAGTCAGACTCTAACCTGTACAACATGGGCAAGACCAGAGAGTTTTCTAAGGATGTCAGGGACAAGATCATAGACCTGCACAAAGCTGGAATGGGCTGCAAAACCATAAGTAGGACGCTGGGTGAGAAGTAGACAACTGCTGGTGCAATAGTAAGAAAATGGAAGAAATACAAAATGACTGTCAATCGACATCAATCTGGGGCACCATGCAAAAGCTTACCTCATGGGGTATTCCTGATCATGAGGAAGGTGAGAGATCAGCCTAAAACTACACGGGGGATGTTTCTCTGCTAAGGGTACAGAACTTCTTCACCGCATCAATGGGAGAATGGATGGAGCCATGTACTGTAAAATCCTGAGTATCAACCTCCTTCCCTCCGCCAGGACATTAAAAATGGGCTGTGGCTGGGTCTTCCAGCAAGACAATAACCCAAAACATACAGCCAAGGCTACAAAGGAGTGGCTCAAAAAGAAGCACATTAAAGGGGTTGTCTCACTACAAGGATTGCTTTTTATGTAAAAGATCTTGCAAAAATAAGTCGCTTTGTAATATATGTCCATTAACCTATTCTGAGGTATCCCCTCTTGTATGGGCTGCATCAGCTCCTCAGGTTAATATAGCTACAGACCTGTTCAATCTCTCATGATAGGCTTCCAGCACTGGTTGTTATAGCTACAGACCTGGCTTCTACTGCAGCCCAGTTGAAGCCAGTAAACAAGCCCCTGAATTCAAAATGAAATCAAGAAAACAGAACTGAGGTAAGATGAATCAAGGTAGTGAGACAACCCCTTTAAGGTCATGGAATCTCCAGACGTTAATCCCATAGAAAACTTATGGAGGGAGTTGAAGCTCCAAGTTGCCAAGTGACAGCCTCAAAATCTTAGTGATTTAGAGATGATCTGCAATGGACCAAAAATTCCTCTTGACATGTGCGCAAACCTCATCATCAACTACAAAATACGTCTGACTGCTGTGCTTGCCGACAAGGGTTTTGCCACCAAGTATTAAGTCTTGTTTGTCAGAGGGATCAAATACTTATTTCTCACTGCAAGATGCAAATACATTTATATAATTTATACAATGTGACTTTCTGGATTTTATTTTGGATATTCTATCTCTCAATGTTAAAATTAACCTACCCTTAAAATGATAGACTGTTCATGTCTTTGTCAGTGGACAAACTTATACAATCAGCAAGGGATCAAATAATTATTTCCTTCACTGTAGATCAGGTAAATCATATAGGTAGAGAATTAATAAAATAATACAAAAACTGTAGAAAGTTAAGCGTTTCATAGATAATAGGGATGGATGGATATATAGATAGGTAGATAGAGAGACAGACAGACAGATAGAAAGATAGATAGATAGATAGATAGATAGATGGATAGATAGATAGATAGATAGATAGATAGATAATAAGAGATGATGGATGCATGAATGGACCGATAGACAGATAAATAGATAGATAGATATGAGCTAGATAGATAGATAGAAAGATAGATAGATAGATAGAAGAATTTGATAGATGCTAAGTAGTTAGCAATTAATAGGGAAAAATAGATATGAGATAGATAGATAGATAGATAGATAGATAGATAGATAGATAGATAGATAGATGAAGAGACGGACATACGGAAACATAGATAGACAGATAATGAGAGATGATGGATGTATGAATGGATAGATAGATAGATAGATAGATAGATAGATAGATAGATAGATAGATAAATAGATACTGTGATGTAAGCACCTACAGGAATATGTATTTGTGACTTATAAAAATACGTCTTAATTACAAATACAATTTAAGAGCATTGAAACTAAATAAACATAATCTTCAATTGTTCGCTATAGGAGTTTTTTCTGTTTTTCTAGCCTGGGAACCATGTTGATGGTTGATGCAGTATATTCCATGTCATCTACTGTACATTCACCTCAGAATCACCACAACTGTATGCGAGCCATTCAACAGTACATAGATCAGGTCAGAGGAGAAGTAAACATGAAAGCATTTAGCTTAGTCCCCGCTCCTGGCATCAGCTGCAGAGAGCTACCCTGAGAACCCCTAAAATATCATTTGCTACAAAATGTCTTGAAGTGCTCCAGTAAAAGTTTAGCTGCTGAAGATTTGTAACAATAGAAGGAGGAGGAATGTTGGAGTCAATCTGGCATTTACCCCCGTGGTCTAAAATGTTTTTATATTTTGGGCGCTTTTAAACATTGATTCCTGGTATGTGTGTAATTGCAGAAATGGTGTACTGCAATGCTCCATAAAGTTTTGTGAAGGACATAATGTGTTTTGTTAAAATTGGGGGAAATTTTTTAAAATGCATCGTTCAGGCACATCATGAAAACCGGTGTGATTTGTTTCCTGAGTCTTCATAGTTTCTTTTATTATACTGAGAATTACTTAAGTTTTTATATAATTTTCACAAAAATTATCTACACAAATTAGATAATATAATCAATGAAAAAAAAACCCTTGATGTAGTGCATCGCAGCACAGGAGATTTGAAGCTGATGTAGAGACACCTTTTTAAGAAGACCTGTCAAAATAACAACTTTGTAACCTTTTCTTACAAGTTGTTCCTCTCTCATTCCTCCTGTAAATGAATGACTTGACAACCGGCTGTTACCATTTTCTTGACAATACCTTCTTACACTGTCCAATTAGTGCTGACAGCTTCAGACTGTGTAGGAACACATCCTGTTGACTAGACCAATGATAACACCTTCAGCAGTTCTCAATTTATTCATTGATTTCCAGGAGGAATGACAGACAGAGTGATCAGGGTAATATCAGTGGTACTCCCATCAGTGGCCCTAATTGAAATGAAAAAGGCCCCCCATCACATGGAAAAATAAACCAGAAAATGGCGGGGCCCCAAATTTCTCTTTAGGTCTTATGAGACAATATATGCTATTCTGATTATCTAAACATGCAAACTAGTGAATGAATGTAAATGTTTATCATTGTGTTGTTTTTATGATTTTTTGAAGATATCTACATACTAGAAAAAAACTGAAACCCCCTTAACAAAGAACGTCCCAAAATTAACGAAAAAGATGAAACATTGCTCTACTGTATTTAACACTTACATACCACAGTGCTGTACAAAGAACGTCATTATTCACATTGGGCCCTGTCCCCATTGGGATTCACAGGAAGACATGTATGGAACTAAGTGCATCAAAAGTTCTTTTTCTCATCTTTTTTTCAGTGTATAATGCGCCTCAATGTAGGACATGGTTTTGTGCATTCTTTAAAATGGTGTAAAAAGGGTTCCCCCCGCCCCCTGCCTAGGGTTTTTGGTGCATTACTTACTTAGGCGCAAAAGTAATGTGCCAAACATGATAAAGTTTAGTAAGCTGGAAATAAAAGAAAAGTATTAGAATAGCTGTCAGTGTTTAGAAACTATGGTACAAATTTGCTTGGTGGACCACAGGTCTGTGACCACAGAAATCCGTCACGCAATTATGCCGTGAATAAGCCGTGTGAACAAAGCCTAAGCCTTTATGATTTTTAAAAAAATTTCTTTGAGGGGTAACAGAGTTGGGAATCCCTGTAGTAAGTCAAGATCTGATACAAATGAGGTCAACCGGTATGCAAGAGGCCAGCCATTGAACCTGACACAATCGCATGCAATTCATCATGCATTCATTCAATACTTTAACATGCAACGATGTGAAGTTACTACTCTAATTGCCATATCAAAGATCAACTGTCAATTGAAAATTTATCATTCACTGTAACTAACTTGAAAGGCGGGGGGAAAATTTTTCAAGTCTCGGGTTTGGGAAAGCTTCAGAGATGTTTGGGTTTTTCAGAAATTTTGGTTCTTTTTTAATCCTGGGTTATTTGAGTGGGGTTGTTTTAGCTGCGTTTCAAGGATTTTAAAACTGGGCTCGGCCCCGCGCGCGAGCTTTTCCCCCCTGGCTTAGGGGTCCGGGCGGGTTGCCGCGGGCTGCCCAACCCTTTGCCCTTCTCCCCAACTGGCCGGGAAAACCCCATACTCCCCAGTCCCCGCTCCTGGCTACTCCGTTTGGCCCGCCGCGCACGTACCATTTAGGGGCCGAGGCGGGTCGGGATTTAAAGGGATAGCGCCCGAAAATTGGCATCTTTGAACGAGACCCTATTAGTGTGCACCCTCCTACACCCCCTGCCATTTTTAGTTGGGTGTGTTTGGAGTGCTTTGTCTGTATTCTAAAGTTCCCGTTTTGCCCCCCGTGTACCAGTCCGCCTGCTAACTTTCCTGCCCTTTGCCTTTTGCCGCCTGCCCTGCCCTTTGCCTGTTTGATAAGAACCTCTCCCCGCCCGTCCTGACCTCCTCCTGTCCCGTACTTCTCCGAATTTGTTCTGTACCACCTTTTACCCCCGGCCGCCGCTGCAAGAAAAGTCACGTCGGGGAGCGACCGGACCCCTCACCCGCAGCAAGCCCACCCCGCTTGCGGCGGGTTGGTGAACACCGGGGGTACTTGACCCCACTCTCGGCTGGCAAAACTATCATCGCTTGCGGTGGCCCAGCGAATCCACCTCTGTTTACGTACGAACGGGCCCATGGATTCCGCCGGGACCCTGCCCGCCCTAGGGGATGTCCCGACGGCAGTGTATTGACCGCTAGTGGCCATGTTTGAAGAACCTTGCGGCCCTTTTCTACCTCACCAGCCCCCCCGCCCACCTGCATCCGTTGCTCCAGGGCCATTGCAAACCCCCTTCCCAGTTTCGGGACCCTCTCGCATCGCCATTCCCCTCACGCTAGATGGAGACCCCAAAAAATTGCGGGGTTCATCACCCAATGCTCCACCACCTCGAAATGATGGGGCATCAATTCCCTACAGAGTGTCCCAAGGGGGCTTCTAATCACCCTTTGGAGAACCCTTTGGTTGGGCCCGCCACTAGGGGATTCGGGGGTTTGACCACTGACCCCCAAACCCCTTCCCCCGGGGGGTTCCGAAGGTCTTGAGGAACCACCCCTATTTCTTCGGGGGCCGCACCTGCCCGGCTGCGTCAGGGGACACCGGGGGTTTGGGCAGTATTCAGTGAATTTTCGCACTCCGCTTCGGAGCGGGGACTGGAATAACGAAGCTTGGTAACACTTTTGGGAAAGGGTCTCTCGGGCAAATAAAGGATGAGCTCGCCGTGGGGATTACCAGCTGTTTTGGGGAAAATTAACCCACCTAGCCCCCCCATCGAATGGGGGTTTGGAAAGGCAACAAGAGCTCCCCTTCAAGGGAGGTCGTCCGTCCACGCCGTTTACCCGTTTGGCCCCCACGTTCCAGGGGCCGCCTCTTCCCCCAATGGTTTGAGAAAGAACCTATGCGGTTAAGAGACCCCACCTGCCCCAAAGAAAAAGTTCACGCGCGTAGAAAGCCTGTGTTTATTGTGGCGGTTTTTCTGGCCATTTTTTTTTGGGACTGCCCCAGTGACCCGGGAAAACTCCCCACCTAGGGCTCTAGGAGAAAAAAAACCTAGGTGCAGAGCGGCCCTCCCGTTGGACCATGCCTTTTTGTTTTGGTTTTTCCCCGGACACCCCTTTCGGGGCACCGCCTTTATTGATTCAGGTTTTCAGGAAATTTCATAACCAAGAATTGGCCCGGGTTTCGTCCCAGTGATTCCGTTGCAGAAGCCTATGTTCTCTCATCGGTCAGTGGCAAATGTTTAAGGACGCTTCCGCTTCCGCATGCTCCCCTCATCTTGAGTTTGGGGGCTTTCACAAGGAGACTTTGCAACTTTCGCCCGCCTCGATTCTTGAAACCTTCTGGGCCATCCGGGGGTTGAGGACCTCCCGACCTTTGGGTGGAGCACAGGTGAAGTAAAGGTTTGGGGTTCCGCATGTTCTCACGTTGCCTGTCGAAGCCCCAACCTGCCCTGGGGGGGCCCCTGAAATTAAAAAGCCGCCACCCAGGCCTACCCGGGACTTTGGACGTCTTTTCGGAAAGAAGGGCCAAAACTCTTCCTCACACGGCCCTTTTGATTGTCCCAAGATCTCAACCCGGGCTTACCCTCCCTGGGGGGTCTTCCCCTCTCCCCCCGGAGACTAAAGGGTATTAGGTACATCTTGAGAAAAATCCGTAAAGGGTTCATTCGTGAACCCCGTCTCAACAGGGCCCGGTTTTTTTCGGGAGAAAAAGACGGGTGTTCCGGGCGTTGACTTGGGGCTTTTAAAAAAAATTCGTAAAAAAACCCCATCTGTTGTTTTCTGAACTTTTAACCGTTTGGGGGCCGGGGAAATTTTTTTCAGGGTCTACCCGGGGTTATTAAATTTGCATTGAGAAAGGCAATGTGGGAAAAAACGGGTTTTTACGCGGGTTGGCCCCTTCGGTTTGGTTATGAGGTTTGAAAGCCCTGGTGTTCGAAAATTTTTGAGTCCCGTAATATTAGCGTGTTTTGTTTACCTGGAGATATTTAAAATTTTTTTTCCTATCTTGAAAAACATCGCCACCGTCCCCGCCAGGTCCCCAGGGGACTCCCCCCCATTTTTTTCAGCTCTTTTCCAAAAAGGAGAAGTGCCCTTTTAACGTACCAGTTTCCTTCTTGGGGACATCGTCTCTGACAAGGGGCTCCGGATGGATCCTTCAAATTCCGCGTGTTACAGTGGCCCCAAACCCGGGGGGCCCTTTAGGCCTCAAAGTTTTTTTGGGGGGTTTGCCTTATTTTGACAATTTTTCCCACACTTCCCCCGCTTGTGGCTTCCCGGTGGCTCTAAAAGAAAAAAACAATCCCAAATCCTGGCCCCCTGAGCTTGTTGCCCGGTTTTGTTCGCCCCCGGGCCTAAAAACCCCCCCTTCATTCTGGGGAAGTGGACCCCTTTCCCCCTGTGGGCGCCGGGCTGTCCTTTGCAAGATCCCCCCGGGTAAACGCATATTGTGGATTTTTTTTCAAAAAATTTTCTCCTGCGAAAGTTATACCATAGGGGACCGGGAATTATTGGCATAAAGTTGGGTCTAGAAAAGTGGCGTCACCTGCTGGGGGAGGCTGACCCTATTACATCCTTAATAGGGCTTGTACCCCTTTTAAAAAAAAACGGCAATCCCCAAATCCGGCCCCCCTGAAGCTTTCCGTCTGCCCCGGTTTTTTCTCGCCCGGTTTCCTAAACCCCCATTCTTCTGGAAAATGACGCTTCCCCTGTGGGCGGGGCTGTCCTCCTGCGAGTCCTCCCGGGTAAACTGCATACTTGGGATTTTTTTTCCAAAATTTTCTCCCTGCCCGGGCGGGGGGAAAAAAAAGTTTTTTTAAATTCACCCTTAGGGGTGAATTTTCCCAAAAAGGGAAAAAAAAAAAATTAAATTTTGGCTTTATTTGGGTTTTTTTTCTCCCTTGAAAAGGAAATGGGTTTCCCTTATGGGGGTTGGGAGGGGTTTCTAGGTTTTTTTAAATTTTTCCCCAAAAAAAAAAACCCTTATTATAAACCAAAATCTTCAACCGACCCCAAAATTTAAAAAAAACCCCCTATATCTTTTAGTCGGCTCAAGCCTGAAACCCCGGAAAACCGTTGGGCGCTCTTTTTTTCCCTTTTATTCCTTCGCATTTCGGCAGGGGAAAAAACGTCAAAGTGACGCCCTATCTCGTTCTTTGGATCGGTGGGTTTGAGGGCTCTCCACGCACATGCCCCCCAAACGGGTCTTTTTTTGGGGCTCCCGTGGATCTTTAACATTGCCCCCGGTAAAACTTAAAGTGCGTCCTGCCTTGGGCCTAGAATCCCCGAAGTGGGGAAATTTTCTACAGGGTGGATTTCCCGGAGTCCAAGGGCTTACACTGGCTCCCGTTTTCGGTGGCCCACCCTGCTCAAGATGTCGGGGCTTTGTTCTGGCCCGACCTCCTGTGCCCGTAAAAGGTCCCCCGTCTCAAACCTTTCTTCAGTCTCCCTGTGCCGGAAAAAAACCCTAGCCCATGTCGCCATGGACTTTGTTAGAAACTCCGCCCTAATGGGGGAAACGGTCACTGGGTGGTGACCGATCTTTTCTCCCAAAATGGTCTTTTTCCCTCTGCCTGGTTACCCCTGCCCCCCCGCTGGCCCAACAATTTTTTCCGCCATGTTTTCGATTGCACGGTCTCCCTTTGCATTTGTCTCTGACAGGGGAGTCCATTTTTGCTAAATTCTGGCGGGGGTCTGTGTTCGTTGCGGTTCAGCTGATTTTTCATCGGCATACCACCCCCAAATAAGGGCAGGGAGGGGGGTTAAAAAAGGTGTTGGTACCTGCTTGCGGCATTTGGTCCGCTGTCAGGATAAAGGTCTCTTCTCCCCTGGGCAGGTTTTCCCATAACTCTTTAGTTTGGGAAACGTTTGGGGGCCCCCCTTTTTTGGGTCTTTGGGTTACTCCCCCCCACCTCCCCCCTAGACCTCGTCCCTTGTCCCTGCCCGGGATCCCCCGTAAAGGACTCGGCTCTCTGGGGACTCACACAAGGCCTTTTTAGGGGTTCTGCTCGCACCAAACTTAGGGGTGACAGGATCGTAGGTCCCCGCCTTATTTGACCGGGCGATAGGGTTTGGTTATCCCCCAATTCATCCCTTTAAAAGTGCCAGTTACATGTTGGGCCCCAAATACTTTGGGCCCTTTTGTTGGGACTTCGGGACTGAAACCGTATCCTAAAAGCTCCGCTTGCCCCCAAAACCCCCGTATCCCGAAGCCTTTTAAAGTGTCCCCCCCCAGCCGGTGGTGCTGAACCGCTTCTCCGAGTCTGTCCGCCTTTCCTGCGTAAACAATAACATCTTTGAGGTCAAGGAGGTGTGGCGGAGAAGCAGTGAGGGGAAGGGTTCTTCCTTATTGAGGGAAGGGTTTTTGGGCCCGGGGGAGGTTCGTGGAACCGGGCCAAAACCCGTCCCCTGATCTTTTCTTAAATTCCAAAGGAAAGGGGGCCTAAGGGGGGGGGGGGGGCTGATCGGGGGTCGGGGTGTGTTGGGGCTTTGTCTGTATTTTGAAGTTCCTCTTGCCTACCCCGGGACCGTCCGCCTGCTTCGTTCATACCTTGCTGCTCTGACCTGCTGCCTGGGCTTGATCATGAACCCCTGGGCCCGCCCGTCCTGACCTCCTTTTCCTGTCCCCAAACGTCTCCGGATTCGTTCGCAGCTTACCCCCCCGCCGCCCCGCAAGCAAGTCACTCCCCGGTGGATGGTAGCCCAGCCGCAGCAAGTTCATCCCCTTTACGGGGGGCTTGGTGAACCCGGGGGTACTTAGACTGCTCCCTGGCGTGACTAAACTTCTTCCTTGCGGTGGTCCAGGAATCCACCTTGCATTACAGTAGTATACAGAAATGTATAAAGGGACCCTTTAACTTCCATTTGGTCGCAAAAAACATTTGTTAGGTAAAAGGGGCCACAATTCTCAGACAAACTGTGCCAAAAAAAATTGAAAACATGTCAGGGGCCAAATATATTATGCCAACCTTAAAAGTTCGGATATGTAGCTATTATAGACAAGTGCCAGTAAAGAAAGAAATTAAAATTTAATAGTACAAGCATGAAATGGAATACAAAAAAAGCCCCTTCAAATAACGATACTTTTTTTACAAAATTACAAAACCCAAATTCTAATTTGTTCATGCCACAAGTGCCAATGGGATTTTTTTTGGGCGCAATACCCCTTTTTTCCACTAAATTTACCTAATCCCAAAAACACATTGATAAATCCCTTTTTTTTGCGTTTTTGGGGTAAATTTCAATATCATATAAAAAACAGTTTGTAAAAAAAAATTTTACTGAATTCCTTTTTTCCCTAATAGTTACCAGTTAGAGGTGATAAATATTGGAAACAATAAAAATTCCAGAGAAATAGCTATAAAGGGTACACAGATAGTAGCCAAGCTGGACTCTAGGGCCCCTGCCGCATGAAAAAAACCCCAAATACACAAAAGTAGATGGGGACCTGTACATATTTTTCATTTTCGCAAAAGCTTCGGGATACTCCTCTGAAAAAGCTAAATCCCTCCCGCCCCCTTTTTTAAGGTTTGCATCTTGGCTTTTTATTTTAAAAAAAATTTTTTTAAGGAGCAAAAGACCAATTTTTAATAATAAAATAATTAGGATGGGCGAATTGTTTCCCTAACGAATTTAAATTCTTTTAGAATTTCGGGAAAAAACTTCGGTTCTGAACAAAGTCGAAGTTTGGGGTACTTGGGTTTGAACAAAAGTGTGTTTTTCATTGAAAAAATTTGGCTGCGAGCACATGGCGCTACATGGGGCAAAGCACTCTGGGAGGAAAAAGGGCAAAGCCGCAAAAGAAAAAGTTTCAGAAAATGAAGCCAATCAGAGACCGGGGGGATTCTGTGACCCTCAAACCCCCACTATATTTAATCCGGGCGCAAAAACGGGAGCTCACACTCCCCTCAATGTACTTTATCAGGGGAAAGGGGCTTTCGCGGCGATAGCCCCCCTTTTTTTTTTTTTTACTGTCTTTTACAGGGAAGGTGCTGCCGTGGGTGATTAAAGGGGTAGCCCCCTTACTGAAAACTGATTTTTATACAGCGATTTTTGTGGGGTTGTCTCACTTGTCTCAGAGACCGCTTCTCTTTTAAAATTCTATTTCTGATTTTTTGGGGGATTGGATCTGAAAAACCAGTGTGGGGTCACTGCAGCTGCAAAATACATTTAAATCCTATCTGCTCAAAAGCACATTGGGAAAATCCAAGGGGGCCCAAGCCCGTTCCCGTTTTTAAACATTTAAAAAAAACAGCGTTTTTTTCAATACAAATACCAAATTTATTTTTTAGCTGCTCAATTCTTTTTGGGGCCCAATTTTTCATCCGGGTTAATTAAGGGTTTTTTTTCAGCTGTAGGACTCCAAGAAACCGTCATTTTTCAACCCAAAATATATTTCAAATTTTTTCCCTTTTGCATAATTCACAACGAAGGTTAATTAAAAATTTTATCTCTTTTTGTGTGGCGTAAAAAATACGCCCTTGTAACACGCTACAAAGCTACTATTTGTGGGTTTCTCAATTGTTTTGGCTCAATTTTTTCATCCAGGGGTTAAATAACGTTGTTTTTCAGCTTGGGATCCCAAGAAAAACCCTCATTTTTTAACAACCCAAAAAATATACAATTTTTTCCCGTACATAATTCCAAGCGAAGGAAAAAATTTCCAATTTTACCTTTTTTGGGAACCGTAAAAAACCCGCCATTTTTAAAAACGCTAAAAAGGGCTACTATTTTGGGGTGGTCTAAATTGTTTGCCCAAATTTACATCCGGGGGTTTAAAAAAGCGTTTTTTTTCCACGGTGGTACCCCCAAGAAACCTCTTTTTCCCCCCCCCCAACGCCAAAATAAATCCATTTTTTCCCTTAGCATAATTCACAAACCCAAATTTAAATTTTACAATTTTATCTTTTATTGTGTGGCCAAAAAAACAACGCATTGAAAACACGCCTAAAAACCCTACTAGTTTGGGGTTGGTCAATGTTTGGCGAAATTTTACATCCAGGGGTTTAATTTTTAAACCCCATTGTTTTTTCAGCTGTGAGATCCCAAAAAAACCTTCCATTTTTCAACCCCCAAAAATATAACTTTTTCCGGGAAAGAAATAATTCACAAGCAAAGGTTAATTAAAATTTTATCTCTTTTGGGGGGGCCCGTAAAAAAAACCACTGCATTGAAACCACGCTCCCAAAAAGGCTCCTATTTGGGGGGGCCTAAATTTGGGTTTTGGGCCCAAATTCCCCAATCCGGGGGTTTAATTAATTTTTGTTTTTCAGCTGTGGTGACCCAAAAAACCTCTTTTTAAACCCGCCAAAAAATTTACATTTTTCCTGTAGCAAAATTTCACAAAAAAGGGTTAATTACAATTTTATCTCTTTTTGGGTTTTGGCGTAAAAAAAAACCGCATTTTTAACCCCACGCTACAAAGCACTATTTGTGGTTTGGCTCAATTCTTTGGCCCCAATTACACCCGGGGTTTTAAATTTAACGTTTTTTTCCCGCTGGGGTGATCCCCAAGAAACCGTCTTTTTAAAACGCCAAAAATATAAAATTTTTCCTTTTACATAATTAAAACCCAGAAAAGGGTTTAAATTTAAAAATTTTTATCCCCTTGTTTGTAGGGGTAAAAAACACGCCATTGTAACACGCTAAAAAGCTAGATTTGGGGTTCCCTCAATTTTTTTGGCGCAATTTCCATCCAGGGAAATTTAAAAAGGGGTTGTTCTGCGGGTTGAAACTCAGTAAAAGAAATTTTGGGTTTTTAAACCGCCACAAAAAAAATTTTTTGCATTTTTTCATACCCGGGAAGGTTAATTAACCCCCTGTTTTTTCTTTATTTTCGTAAAATACCCCGATTTTTTAAACCGGGCACAACAAGTCAATTTTTCCTGCCCATTTGGGGAGCGCAATTTTTACCCAAAGGGGGTTCCAACTTGTTACGGGTTTTCTTTTGGGCCCTAAAATTTAAAAGGGTGGGGTATTTATATATACAATATCTTCATAAAAAGGGGTCTGTACTTTTTAGAAAAAAACAGTATGTCAGACAAGAGGGGGCGGGCTTTTTCCACCTGCATTGGAAAAAAGGAAACAAACTTTCCAGGCCCAGGTCCAGCAAAAGCAAGGGACGACGCAGCGGGGGTCACTCCGGGTGGGGCCAAAACTGCCGCTGTCACCCAAGGGGCCGTGTCCTGACTAGAACCCCAAGGGTTCTTGATTGGTTGAATGGGTCATCCACTTCCCCCCAGATGACACTGACAACCCCACCCAAAAAGGTCAGTGGGAACGTCAGAAAACAACCCTTATTGGAAAGGCCCCCGGGGGCGGTCAGGGGCCCCCCACCCTGTCCCCAAACCCCCTTTTCCCCCTTCCGGGTTCCCCTAAACCAAAAGATCTCAAATTTTGGTCGGGGGCTCACGCCACTATATAGCAGGTTTAAAACAATTTGAGGAGGGCATTTCACAGCTATTTGGGCAGGAAAAAATTTGGGCCAAAAATACCCCGGGGGCCTTTTTTGCTTGGGCAAAAAAGAAATAGAGGTTGAAATGGCAGGGGGAGGTCAGGGTTTAGAGGGGTTTCAGCCCTGAAATACCAAAAACTAGTGATGGGGGACAGCAGGACGATAAAAACACAAATAGTTTATGATGTCCCCCGACCCCCCCACTTGGGACCCGGGTGAGGCAAGGGTTTTCATCACGTCAAAAGAAGAGGGCGTCAGTTTGCGAGTAGGCAGCGGCGCAGCCCAGCAAGGGGGTTGTTTTGGCCTGAGTCAGCAGGGTACACATTTGGAGTGGGGACCCAAGGGGGCCCCCGGGGTAAAAAACCCGCTTCGCAGGTCCAAAAAAGTAGCGGCACGGGGGCTCAGCGAGGCAGCGGGGGCAGTAGTCACTCATGCGGAGTTTTTGGGGGAAAAAACCGATACTCACGGTGGGGGAAGTCTTTGCAAACCAACCCCCGGGGAAGCCGAAAAGGGATATGTAAAATCGAAAGCGAAAGTAAAACGGGGCCAGGAGTTTTAACGTTGAAACCAAACACCCAAACGTCAACACAGCAGCTCACCACCCGGTTTTCCCCCTGGGGAGAAACTTTGGCTCAATTTTGGGGTCCACCCTTTGCCGCCCCCCAGAAAAACAGCCAGCACCCACGCCCAGTGGCACCTTTCCATTGCACCAAAATCCAAGGGCCTCCCCCAAACCCCTGCAAAGGGAGCTGTTTCTTTTTTTACATCATTTTTCCGGGTCCAAAGCTCCTGCTACCTGAGTACCCCCAGGGCGCCACGGGCCCCGGTTTCGGGTAAAAGAAATTGCAAGAGACAACAGTAGCGCCCAAACCCATCCTAAATCCCAGCACCCTAAACCTTTGCTCCTGCCCCAAGTTTTTTGGTACGGGGCAGTCCCTCCCTTTCTAAATTTTGGACTCTGCACCGTTCGGGAAAAACTAAGGGGCTTGTGCCGACCGGGGATGGAGATTTTCCAAGCCGTATTTTCTTTTCCAAAAAAGGGCAGTCCCCATTGAAATTCAAAAAAATTAGAACAGAAGGGGGGGCCATTTCCTTTGAGCTTATCGTTTTTTCCCCAAGGTGCACGGCAGCATGGCCCCGTCTGGACTGAACTACGGTCGGGGCCAGTCCCTTGTCCTTTAGGGCCCACTGGGTAATTTTCCTTCCCCCGGGCACACCAAAAACTTGGACAGGAGACCCGTTTCTCCTCACGTTTTTCAAACTGCGGCCCCCTGCCCAATGTCCGCCTCCTCCTCCCCCCAAACCACCATCTCGGGCCTCCAAAAGGGAAACGGGCCGATCATACCACTTGTGGGGGCACAGGGGGTATAAACCGCAGTTCCACACCGGGTTTGTCTGGGCGAACGAAGTCACACGGGGGATAAAATGCTCCGGTCACCCCGCAAGAAATCGATGTGGGGGCTTTCTCCACGCCAACTGCAAATGGGAACCCATGGTGACGTAAAATGGGAGGAAATGTTTGCCTCGCTGAAACCGAGGAGGGATGGCCCATGCGCCCTGCATGGCGCAATGTTCAATCGGGTTGTAAAAAAGGTTCCTAAAGGTCTTCCACCAATCTTCAGAACATTCTAAAAATTTGGAAAGGAAACTTTTTCAGGGGCACTTTTTTCCCTTCGTAAAAAGCCAGTAACACCCTCTTCGAGTTGCAGGGGCAAACGGCCTCCCCCAACCACCTGAAAGGGCATTTTTTCCACCCTTTGGGAATTCCGGGCCTGCACATGTTCCCGGGACTGTAAACAGAAAAAGGGCCTTTTTAAAACGTTTTTTTGGATAACCCGGGCCCACACAGAATACTCCCCTGTGTAATTTTGATTTCAGCCATTGGCCAGCTCATGCGTGACACCGGGCCGTTTTTTTGGGGCCCAAAATTCCCGAGGAGGCAAAAGGGTTTATTTGTCAGTCACCAGGACTACGGGATGAATAAGCATTCCACTGCTTCATGCCCGGGGAACAGTTTGCTGAAAAATCGTCTGGGGGGGGGACGGAGCCCGGCACTACATCCCCGGGGCCCCACATGATCCGGGGGGGGACTGAAATGGAGAAGGGGGAAAACAGGAAACAAATCATTGTTTGGTAAAATGAGTGGATTTTCTCCCCCGGGTACAAAGAGGAAAAGAAAGCTGGGGGAGCTAGGGGAGATAGGAAGACGAGGCAGATGCCCCCAAAGCCCCCGGGCAGTTACATGGAATGGGGGGCAGGGACCCTGGGATCCACTTTTTGCGAGGCCCAGCAAGCGGGTTTTTCCCCGGGCTAGTGCACCCAATAGTCAGCACCCGGGCAGAAGAAAAAACCTTCGGGAAACTCCCCCTATTAAAACCCTCGCAAACCGGGCCCCAAAGGGGACCCTTTTTTTTCCACTATTAAGAGGGGGGACAAACCAAATACATGGGGAAATCTTCCGTAGTCAGTTGGCTCCCTCCCCATGTGCGGCTTTGGTCCCTCCTCTAAACAGGTCTGACCGGGGGGTTTCTTCAGCGCTCCCCGTACTACCCCGCGCTCCCGGGGGGAAGGTGGGGGGTTTGGAGCATTACCAGCTCCACAGCAGAAACCAATTCGGGAGTCACTGATGAGCAAGCCCTTCACCCGCCTATGAGGGGGGGCATGGCCAAAAGAAACGGGACCTGGACAACCCTAAACCCAAACGGGTTGGCCTACTTGGAAAGCCTTTTCCCCACCCCAGTTAAAAAAGTTTCCGCTGGAATACGGGAAAGCAAACTGGGATTTGGCCCGCAACTTCCCGTTTTTTGCAGGGGAGAACGGTCCCCCCGGGCCATTAGGGTGGCAAAGAGGGGGGTGTTAAAGTCCGGGGGGGGCCATCGTTCCCCCAAAGGAAACCCCTTGCCCAACGAGAAATTTGGAACGACTGACCTTTTGTCAAGATAATCAGGCTTTGGATTGGCCGGGATTTCTACACACCAATCCCTTGGGCCGTCAGACTACATCACCCCATGAGGGCCTAAACCCAAAAACCTGTGAGAAATAGTCTGGGTTCAAACACCTCCCTCGGGGGCCACAATTCAAAACCCGCCCCCCGCCTGATGCCACACCCCTGCTGACATTTTTTTCCCATCTCCCCCCAAACCATCTTAAACCGGGGACGGGTATTCCCCCCCCACCTCTACACCCCTGTCATTGGGCCACTGTCGGACCAAAATGTTTTCTGCTGTCTCCCCTCCCCGGGTGACCCCCGCACCCTGGGCATTGTGCCACCCTGACCTCATGCTTTCTCCCCGCCAAAACCCCTCCACTCTTTTTGTCAGGGGTGCCACTCGGGTAGCCTTTCCTGTTTTTGCCACCCCAAAATGAAATTTTGTGCCACTGTCGACCCTCGGGCTGTTTGTGGCGCTCCCTTTACCTACACACTCTGTCATTGGCCACTGTCTGACCTAAAGTGTTTGCTGTGCTGCTCCCGGGTTGACTTTCCACCTGCCCTTTGTCCCAACGGGCCTGACCTAAACCCTGCGGCTCTGGGTTTGCTGCCGTGACCTACGCACGTGTCATTTCCCACTCTGTGGCCAAACCCCTGTTTTGCCACCTCCAAAATTTAAATTGCGCCCACTGCTGACCTCATTCGCGGCTGTGGCTGCCCCCCAATACCTACACCCCTGTAAAGGGTGCCACTGTCTACCCTTGCTGCTGCTTTTGGCTCTGCCCGTGACCTACACCCCCTGGGTCATTTTTTCCCCCTTCCCAGACCTCATGCGCGCTGGGGCCTTCCCTGCTGACCACACACCCCTGCCCCATTGTCCCCTGTCTGCCTCCAGGGCTGCGGGCCTTTTGGGGCTGCCCTTTACCTGGGAAAACCTGTGTCCATTTTTGCCACTCTGGGGCCATTCCGGGTTTTTGCCACCCTCCCAGAATGTAAATTGGCCACTCTCTGACCCCATGCGCTGGGGGTTTCCGCTGTCAACCTCACACTCTTCACTAAATTTTGCCACCTTGGGGCCCCTAAACTTTTTTTTTTTCCAGCTTTCTTTTGCCTTTATTTTATCGGGTTCCTTTTCCCCCTTCATTTTTTTTGGCCCGTTTTCCCCTCTTAAGTGCCCAAAGGAAATTTTTTAAAGTGAAGCATTCTAAGAGCCGGCAGTCCTGGGGTGTCTTTACTAAAACACAACTTTGATGAAGCCCCAAACCCCAAGCTCCCTCCATATTTAAGCATGGACAATTTTCTACAGCACCCGCAGGCTCGGGTGCACCCCTGGAAATACTGTTTTTTTATAAGGGGAAATTCGTGCCAAAATTTAATTGGGAACAATTTATTTTTTGCCGAAAATTCGGCGACGTAATAAAAACAAATTTTGGGGGAAAATTTTCGCCCACCTCAAATATATAATACATAAATCTTTTTTAAATGAAACAGAAATTTTATTAACAAAAAACTGATTCTCCTAAAGGGAATGAAACCCAAAAGGTTTTTTTTAACCCGGGCCCATAGCAATTTTCCCAAATTTTGCCCGAAGTTTAATGTCTTTTAACCCATAGATTTCTGGAAAAAGCCCGGGTTCTATTACCCTATATTCATAATAATTCCTGTATTTAATATTGATTTCTTAAAAGGCTAGTGTGTAGTGGATGGAAAAACTATCCTAGTTGCAGAAAAAAAGGCGGGTGAACTTTTTACCAAAACAAGGAAAAGAACAAACTCTCTGAAAAATTTTCCCACCATGTAAAAGCTCCCAAAATTGTAAAATCAAATTTTTAAATTTTATAGCCCAATATGAAATATAGTGCTATATGTTGAAATTGTATCTTTTTTATCTTTATAAAATTGCATTCAAAAAAAAAAAAAGCTTTTCCCTTTGAACCAATTTTGAAACTTTAACCACAATAAAAGGGGGAATTTGTATTACAGCTCTTTAGACCATCAAACCAAAAGAAAACAAGGGGGGACAAATTTGGCCCTTAAAAATTTAAAAGTAAAAATTAAAAATAAAACGCACCCTTTCCCAAAAAGCAAAAAAAACAAAACAAAACAAAAAAATGGGTGAGGGACAGGGGAAAGGGCCCCTTTTAAAAACCAAAAAAAAAAGGGGAAAGCTAAAACAATGGATGGATACTGTTGTACTTTCCCCTTTTTCAGGGTTTAACAGGGCCCCCCCACTGCCCCCTTCCTATTTTTTTTCCCCTTTGTTTTTGATTTTGCTTTGGTAACCGTGTTTATATTTTTATTTTCACATTAAAGGTTACGTTTTAATGACCATATAGTCCTTCCTTGTTTTCTCTTGTCCGCTTTGTATAAAAAATAAATACTAAGCTGCAGGTGTTGAATTAAAAAAAAAAATCTGTACTTTTCTTCCTCCGCTCCTCCGTTCCACCACTGGGTCTCCCCAGTCTTTTGTTTTCATTTTTCTTTTCCAAATGTGGACATAAACCACGCAGCCCAATTCAAAAGGCAAATTTCCCCTTTATATCACCATTCGGATTAGAAATTGCCCTTCACCGTTTAAAAAGAAGAAAGAAAAGGAAGACCAGGGAACCTTTATTAAGCAAAAAAGGGGGGAAAAAGGTGACAAAAGTTTTTGTTTGGGTTTTTTTTTGGGCGCAAAAGAAAATTTTACTTTTATAGGAACCAGGAAACCCCCTTTTAAAAGGTAGGGGACAAATAAACTCACCCACAGTGAAGGGAGACCTGAAACTTCTTTCACTTTTTGGAATCTGGAAAGAACAGCACGTAGTATATTCCAGGGCCAGGACAAGTCATTTTGTCTTTGTTGCTGGAATCAAGTAGAGCAAGTCTCTGGCCCTAACCTGATGCACGCAGCCTGTGCCCTCCCCAGCTAAGTGGAATGGGAAAAAAACACAATTGCGCCCCAACCCCAACAGTGGCATTTTAGGGTCCCCTTTTTGGATTTCATTTAAAAAAAAATAAAAAAAAATTGGGATCTACAAAAAAATCTCAAAAGCTATTTAAAAAAATTTTTTATGGATTTATTCCTCTGAAAAAATTTCTTAATTACAGGCCACATAATCTCTTTCAAGCCCCAAATATTATCACCCCTACTATTATTTTTCAATGATGCCGCAATACAAAACCAAATAAAAAAGCCACATCATGACCCAACCCCATCCCCCACCCCCATTGTGATTGAATTTATACCACCATAAATTTTTCCTGAAAATAAACCATTATTTCTACTACCATCATTTTCCAATTTTTTCTCCCAACAAAAGGGCCAAAAAAGGGGTAGAAAAATCAGTACTCAAGGGCTCTTGCAACATATAAATGATTCCCGTGATTTTTAAAGAGGGACTCACAGTGACTCTTTTATGACTGAATCCCTTCCCCTTTCCCCTTTTTTTTTTGGTCCAGGGCTTCTCAGGCCATTTACTCGGGTTTCAAATTTTTGCCATAAAAATTTTTAAAATCTTTACTTTTCTAGCACATCTTTACCTGTTCCCCACCTCTGTATAAACTCTCCTTGGGACAATAGGTGAAGCTCGGGGGACATGGTGTGCATAATAGGTGGGGGTTGTATTTTATGTTGGCACTAGGTCACATAACACAAGGTTTGGCGAAAGAGTCGGGAGAAGAGATATAGGCCACACCTTAAAGGTACAATCTTCTGGGTGAAGACAGAGGACCAAACAACCCCCTCACCCGAAGATTGTACTGTTGCTATTACCTGTATCCCCCAGGATATCATCCTGAAGGCCATTCCATGCACCCCCCCAAAAAATCGGCCACAACCATTAAAAATCGCCCAGCTTGGTTTTCATACACGGGCATCTTTTCCCCTTAAAGGGGTGTCACAACCCCCCTCTCCCCTATTTCCCAGTACCCAATGCAACAGTGGACGGGGAGCCAAATCACCTCAGGAATGGAAAAACCCTAACGAGATGGCACCTCTGGGGGGGCTGCAGGCGTTATTTTTTAGGGTGGGAAGGGAAACCCAAAAAAAAAAACCTTTCGATCGAAAAAATATATTAATCAGCCGGGAAACCCTGGGCTTACCCTTTGGGGGTTTATTTCGATACCATATATTTTTTTTTTAATTTATGTTAACCTCTTTTTTTACCTCCCTTCTTTTTTGTATTGATTTGTAGCTAGTAGCTTTACCACTTGCTGTATTAGCCTCAGTGGTTTTGACAGATTGACTGGGGACTTTTTTGCCTCTTTTTAGATGTTTTGAATCATGGTGTCATTTCAGTAAAAAAAAAATTGTATTTATATAAAGTTCTGATTTTTTTTTATTTTCGGTGTGCAGGATCTGATTTGTGTATCTCTTTTTCTCAAGTACACATTCTTCAGATACAAACATTGCATCTATCCTTATTTGCATTTTCCTACTGTGGTGCTTGCCTTCCTTTCTTTTTTTTGTATAATCCATGTGAAAGTCCCAATGCATGATTCCTTTGATGTTCAAATCCCTACACCCACATACCCTGAAATTTTTTAAAAGTACAAAGTTTAACCCTTTACGTTTTAATTTACGGCTTTCTGTGTTATATGTTCTTAGATCACAACAAAAGTCATTGACAAACAAAGTTGAGATAACTTTCTATGCCCCTTTATATCATTGGGGTGTTTTCTTTTAAAATTTATTTTTGCTACATCTTTAACCATTTCATTTGGAACACTAATTTTAAATTTAGATCGTTTTTATGTCCCCTAGCAAATCATAACTGATCTGAGTTAAAAGATCTTTGAAACAATGCATTCAGGAATTGCTTTTTTATGTTTTCAAAACCCTCCTTTTATTTTTTAAGGATAGAATTTTCTAAAGGGAATTTTTACTTCCTTTATTTCTTGGGGAAATACTTTGGGGTAAATGTTTTTGAGAATAAATTTTGGCCTTTTTTATAAGTCTTTGTTAAAAAGCATCTGTGTAATTTTTGGAGTATTGCACAATTTTTGCCCGCATTTTGTTTAGGGAAATTATGTGCCCCCTTTTTCCCCTGCATGCTACATTTGTCCCCGAAAAAGTAGCTTATTACAGTGTTTTCTTCCCCTTTGCATCTCAAATTTTTTTGGGGGAATTAAAAAATGCAAGGTCTAGATTTAAAAGACCAAAATAGCAGAAGTGCTTTTTTCAGATGGGATCAACTTGATGCAAGGGAAAAGGGAAAAACTGAAAAAACCTAATTGTCTTTGGGTTTTTAGAGGCCCGCAAGGGGAAATTTTTTTTTCTGGGCCCAAATTTTCTTTTAACCTGTCCCTGTTTTTAAAAATGATTGTGAGGTATTCGCTGTTAACCCCCTGCCCCTGGGAAATTGAAGTTTAGAAAAATTTCACAGAAAAAAAAACCGGGGAATCTTTTCCCTAAAAAAAAAATTTTTTCTTTTTATTTAGTTTTTTCCCTGCATGTTGAAAGAAAAAATGACAGGCACTCAATTTTTGGACCCGGTACAGATTTCTGCTAAAATGTATGTGCCTGTGTGGAAAGAAGAAAAACACATGGGTATTTTTAAATGTTTCATGGGGGGTTTTTTTTGTCTATGAGTTTTTTCCCACTTTCCTTAAAAAGAGGGTTAAAATTTTATATTAAGGGGTAGCAAGAAAGGTATACTTTCCATTGCTTTTGATATACACAAACCAAAACACATTTTCCTACTTTCTAATTCCAAGGTTCGCAGCACTTAGCTCATGAATGAAGTCTTGAGCTGGCTTGGTGGGTATATTAAGTATGTGATAGACCCGTCTGCACAAAATAACCCCCCATTGCTGTTAGGGAACATCAGGATTTAAAAAAAAGGCCCCTTTAAAAGATTTTTTTGCTTTCAGGGTAAAGAAGCGTTTTTTTGAAATGTTGTGTTTAAGGTAACCCTAATGGAGAAAATGAACCATTGCTAATAATCCCGGGGGAAAAAAAAAAAAAAAATTTTAAAAACCCGCCGAGCACCAGTGCTATTGGGTGAAGAGGGAACATCCTTTCCCCAAAGGTGCATGAAGGGGGACCCGGGCACAAAAACAGGAGGAGCAGTTTACCACCAAATCCGGGGGCTTTTCCAGATATTTGTCCCGACACAAGAGTTTTAGTAAAATCTACTGCATATGGATCTCCAAACAGAAAGGAGCACTGCCCTTTTCTGCTAATGAGGCTGTATCTTTAGAAAGCACTTCAATTTTCACACACAAAGAGTTGCGTTATCTCATGAGTAGGGTTTTCTGCCTTTTGAATGGAAAGGTTTTCTGGTGTGACAAGTTAGAAAAAACAGAGGAAAAATCCTCAACCCTGCTGGAGGAAACAAAGCTGTGGTGACGGGAATATTGTCTGGGGAAATGTTTTCATACCACTCCCTTGTCCACTCAGGGGGAAAGGGGCGTCAAAACCCAAATTTGGGGTTTTAAATTTCCCTCCTTGGCGATCCTCATACTTCTGATTGTCTTCCCCAATGACCATGGTTTTTTCCAGAAAGGGTAATTGGGGTTTTCCCAGGGCCAAAAAATTCCCAAAACTGATTGGAAAAAACATAAACACACTTCCTAGGGACACCCCCGGCCTCCTAACCCCAACAACCCGAACCCCCTTTTTACATATATAGGGAAAAACCCCTTTTACAGAATTTTCGTTCGTGGTTTCCCCCACCACGCCCCATCCAGCTTGGGGTGCTTTAGATCCAGGGTAAACCCTTTACAACCTACCCCGGACCTAAAATTAGTCCCTCCCAGCTTGTCTAGCTTCTGCCCGGGGCTAACAAAGCACTTTCCTGGATATTTTGACTCGGGTTAAAAATTACTGGGCTGTTAGCTGCCCCCCCGGGGGGGGCCCCCCGGGGCCCGGGCAGCCGGGCGGTTTTCCCCGACCGGAAAGTGTCCCGGTTTTGCGGCCGGCCCCCCCGGCCCCCGGGGGGGGCGGCTTTTTTTCCGTGATGAGGGGGAAACAGCCCCCCTCCCCCCATTGAGGGGTTTTATATTCCTTCTGGAAACCCGGGCGGGGAAAAATGAACATGCTTTAATGATTTTTGAGTGGGGCCCCCGGGGAGAAAACCCATCTGTGGACTGCTGCCGGGTTTTTTTATAGAGGGACCCAAATTTGCTCCAAATTTTGACGGTTTTTTTAGGGGGTCTGGGAAAAAACCCTAAAACCCGGGTTAAAAACCGTCCCGAAAACCCGGGGGGGGGGACATTTCCCTTTTGAAATTTCATAGTTAAACCCCTAAAGCAGTAATTACTATTAGCATATAAATGACAGCCAAAATTTTGGTTTTTCAAGGTTATTTTCCTTTGGGAAACAAACCTGGCTCATTTTTTCCCGGGGGACACAAGTTTGATTATGTCTTAAAAAAAGGGTTTGGTTTCTACTCGTGTAATTTTTTTTCTCTCAACATATTTTAAAAAAAAAATGACCTTTTCAAGTCACTGAGCTCAGGAGGAGCTGGATGATAAACTTCAGCTCCCTAGATGGTCCTCTGCTGTCATAATGAAGGAAGTTTTCTTTTAAGAAGTGACCCGAAAAACTTTTTTTGGGAAAACGACGGTAATTATCTGCTATCTTGCAAAAGCAAAAAAGGGATTGTTTACTGAAAAGTTTTAAAAAAAAAAAAGCATAAGAGAGGATCCCCAGGGAAAATGGGAAAAAAGGAGACCTGTCCCGATCGAGTCGCAAAATTTTTGTGAAAAGTAAATGCTTTTCCCTGTTTGTTTTTTTATGTGGGGTAATTAGAAATTTTGATATTAGGAAATTGGGAATTGTGAAAAAACCATTTTTACACGTGCTTTTTGTTTTTTTTTTTAAAAAATTTCTTCTAAATTTTTTAGCGCACTTTTTTACAAAAAATTGCTACGTGCATTGCATAAAGTGACACCTTAAATACAACTGTTAAGGAAACCTACATAAGTGTGCTTTGTTTAAAGTGATACTCTGATGAAAGGCTGAAAATCTTTACCCTTCCCGTGTACGGAAAATATTCAGATCTCTTTAAAATTCTTCACTTTTCTTCATTGCAACCATTTGGGTAAAACCAAAAAATTAATTTTTTTTTCCCCAAATTTAATTTACACCCCTGCCCCTCCCCCAAAACACAGAAAGTTGAAATTTTTTCAGATTTATTAAAACAAGAAAAACTGAAAAATCACATGGTCTTAAAATATTTAATCCTTTTGGAATAGTACAGCCATGATCTTCTTTGGGGGAAAGATCAAACAAGTTTTTTTTTAAAAAACCTTTGGGTTTGGGGGTCCCCTCCCTTTTTTCCTCCCAATTTCCCTCAGGTTGGGGTTGGGTGAAACGTTGGTGGGGAGCCATTTTCAATCTCTCCAAGATGCTCCCATTGGGGTTTTGTTAGGGGTCCCGGTTTCGGCCGTTTAAGAAAGGGGCCCCAGGGGTTTTTCTGAAGCCCCGCTTTTTTTATTTTTGCTGTGTGCTTTTTGGCTTGTCTTGTTGGGAAGAAGAACCTTCGGGCCCCGTCCCGAGTCCAGAGCGTCTGGAAAAGGTTTTTATCCCAGGAATCTTTGTACTTGGGTGCATTCACTTTTCCTTTTAATTGGGAACCCCGTCGTCCTGTCCCTCAGCTGAAAACACCCCCAACAAGGGTGCGCCACCACCAGGTTTTTACTGTTGGATTGTATTTGGGCAGGTTTAGACAGTGCCCGGTTTTTTTCCACACTTTCCGCTTACAATTAACACCAAAAAATTTTTAATCTTCATTTCATCAACCAAGAATCTTTTTCCCCCCCCCTCATAGCTGGGAGTCCTTCATTTTTTTTTTGGGGAAACTGAATTTCGCTTTCATATGGCTTTGCACTGAAGAAGGGTTCTGTCGGCCCCCGACTCTACCCAAAAAACCCCCACGTGCAGGGGTGGCATTGGATGAAAATTTGTGAAAATTTCTTCCTACTGGGGATCCTGGACCACCCAAAGGGTATTTTGGGGGTTTTTTTCTTTATCTCCCCACCAAGGCTCTTCCCCCCTTTAATTTCCCTTTTTTTTGGCTGGACGGCCCGGGCGAGGAAGGGGTTTGGTCGTCCCAAACTTCTTTCCAAAATTTTTTGGATTATGAAGGCCCACTGTCTCTTAGGGAACCCCTTTATGCTGCAGAAATTTTTTTGTAATCTTGGCCAGGGCCCGTGCCTTTCCACAATTCTGTCCCCAAAAACTCCTTTGGGGGGTTCTTTTTAAAACCCCATGGCCCGACATTTCACTGTGAGCTTGAGGTCTTTAAATAGAAAATGTGGGGGCCCCCTTCCCCCAAACCCAATCCAAAACATTTTTTATTAAACAAAATCGGACTCCAAAGAAAGGGGTAGAAACCATCCAATGAGGGTCAGAAGAAATGGACACATGGATTAAATATTTGCACCCAAAGATCCTGAATTTCTTAAGACCACGTGATATTTCAGTTTTTTTTTTTAAAAAAAATTTTCCCAAAAAAATCTAAAATTTCTGTTTTTTTTTTTCCTTTCAAGATCCGGGGCAGATATACATTAATCACCCAAAAAAAATGGGAAATTTTTGGGTCTTTCCAAAAGGCTGCAATGAAACAAAAAGTGAAAAAATTTAAAAGAAGTCTGAAAACTTTTCCCTACCCACTTTATAAGGTCCCTATGGCCAAAGGGGTTTCCCCATATGTGATCAAAACCTCAAGCAATTCCCTAAAAAAGTATACTGAAATCTCACAAGCTTTCTCTAGTGTTTTACTGCAACCAGCCAAAAAATAATTTAAAAAAGTTTTAGGCCATACTATTTTGGGGCACATATAAACCCGTTTGCAAAAAAGACTCAAAACTCCCCCTTTTAATTTTTTTCTTCAGGCAACCAAAAATAATTTTTCATTTGGTCCCTCCTGTCAAGCAATACATAAACAGTATGTACCCTGTTTCCCTGAAAATAAGACATTCCCTTAAAATAAGACCTACTGTAATTTTGTTTCAAGCTTAGAAATATAAGGCCTCCCCCGAAAATAATACCTAGGAATCATTTTCTGCCGCCTTCCCCCCCACGCCAAAACATTAAAGTTAGCAAAACATTTGGATAGGTTTTTACCTTGTGTGGGGGGCCCAACCCGGACAACAAGGGGGCCATTTAAGGAAGTCTTTTTTCAAGACCATGAGAAAATTTTAAAAGAAATGGGGTCACAAGAAATTTACCAAAGAAATTTCCCGGGGTTTTTTGAATAATAAAAGATTTTTGTTCCAGAAGATGATTAAAATGACTGACCCGGGGAAAAAAATGTTTCTTTTTTTTCATAAATAAACCAGATCGGGAAAAATTTTTCCCTAATTTTGTCACAGTATTTTAAAAAAATGCTAAATTTTTTGGATCAACAAAAAAAGTGATTTTTTTGCTCACGGAAAAATAAAACATCCCCTGGGAAAAAAGACCCAGCTCATCTTTAGGCGAAAATTTATATAAACACTGTCTTAATTTTAAAGGGAAACAGGGAGTAACCCTTTGGGGTTTCCTACAGTGGTTTCAGGCATCCGAATAATGTTAGATGTTTTATGGTAATAACTCATAAACAGTGTGCCGTAATTTTCACAAGCTTCCTCTAGTGGGGAACTTTTGGGAGCCAGAAAAAAACTGACAAGTTATAAAAACCCAAAATTTTTTAGGAAAACACAAACAGTATTTCATATTTTTTAATTTTTTTCTAGGGGCTGACTGCAGAAGCCAAATAATATTAAATATATCTTAGGGCCCTATCTAACCAAAAAATTTCCTACATGTTTTGCAAAAGTCACAAGCTTCCTCTGCTTTTTGAAATTTCAGGCAGGTAGAATAATAATAAAGTTTTTAAAAAGGGAAAAACCTTTCCAGGGGAAAAGCCTAAAAATTTTTCAGTTATCTCAAAGGGATCCTCTAGTGGGGGCTCTAAAATAGCCAAATAATACTGAAAAATGCCAATTTTGGTTCATACTGTACCTTTTCAAGCAATAAAAATACAAATAAACATAAGGGTCACAAGGGTTTCCCCTAGGGGGTGGGTGCCGGGGTGA